>BIMT01000067.1:0-118879 GCA_005406065.1 Metschnikowia sp. JCM 33374
TTATCGCTTCTAACGTCAACAAATCAATTATTTTGATATCCCCTCTGGTCGAGCTTTTCTGCATTACTATATGGGCGAGGAACATTATTTTGCCTGCGGCGCCCTCTGTCTCACTAAAGCCTTTCTTTTTTTGACTGATGAAGAGGGGGCCCATAAATACGTCACTGTTTGAACTGTTTACCGCTTTTTATACAGCAATGCTGCACTGTTCGGAGATTCCGGGAACCAATAAACCGCAGGAAGATCCCGAAAACAAACCACAATTGGCCCCTGGGGGTGAGCGACGATGTTGTCCATAATTAACAAACGCAAAACGAATTTGAAAAAGAGATCATCTCAGTTCCCAAGGGGATATCGATCAATCGAAAGATCACCGCTGCAAGGCTTTGAGCAAAATTCGAGTCTGCTATTTCTCTTGAAAATGTGGAGACAATACTTCTACTTCTATGCACTAAACTCATAACTTGGATAATTCCACCGAGGAGCCCCTGGTTGCGAATTGGGCTCGAGTCTTGGAAACTATTTACCCCAAATATCGTAAAACGATACATATTCTCGAAAAGCCCATATTGTAATGAACCTGGCAGCGCATGCAAGGAAATTACCACATGGACGTTGGCCAAGTCTTGGATCAATACGTCTTTTCGGTTGGCAATGTCGCTCTACACATGCTTGACTACATCAATGGAAGTGTTTCTGGAGGCATTGTGGGTGATGGTCAAAACCGAGTTTTGGAACGTGTCACCGAAAGTGGAGGGTTCTAATGCTGCAACAGTAGAAGCACACAAGGCACCGTTAAGTCCGAGAACTGCAACCGTAGGCTTAAACTTTTGTGATTGCTGATTGGATGATTTTTTTTTCTGAGATTTGTGGATTGCGGGATATTATTAAATGGATTAAATGCAAGGAATGGTAAGAATATCCAAACCAAGTAATGTCAGCAACCAATTACCGAATATATAGGGCGTGGCTTACAAATTGTGCTTGCGTATACGGACCTGCACAATGAACCTTACTACAATGACAACTGCCCGATTACCCAAGTTTGTTGCGGTTTGCGGGTGTGATCCCGATATCACATTTGTCCGATTATCCGGACAGCACATAACAGAAGCAGCTGTGGGAATTCCCCGGGAGTTTGTCTTCATTCGGGGTTTGTCAGCAATGGACTGCACAAGCACTTCAATTTTTTGGGGTTTACTTGTGGGTTTCCATTATGGGAATTCTTCCGTAAGTGTGGCTTTGCCTTTTTTTTTGGGCGCTACTTATTTGGGTTTTGGGACGGGATTTGTCGCAAGTTCCGTTTCTTCGCCGCTTCCGCTTTTATGTACGGTTTTTCCATGGACTCAACATCGAAGCATGTGGATCAACCATCACACAATATGTGATCTCTTTGCTATAAATGCAGTGTCAATCATCGCCTATCAAATAATTACACAGAAATCATTTATCTGTCTTGAACTCATTTGTCTTGAACTCATTGGTCGTTACCTCATAGTCTAAAATGTCCACCTCTGTCTTTGTTTCTGGTGCCACCGGTTTTATTGCCCAACATATCATCAAGCTTCTCCTTTCTAAGGGATACAGTGTTGTTGGATCAGTGCGTTCGGCCGAAAAGGGAGACCATCTCAAGAAATTGTTTGCCTCCGAGGCCTTTGCCTACGAAGTCGTCGCGGATTTACTCACCCCTGGTGCGTTTGATGAGGCCTTGAAGAAGCACCCAGAAGTGACGGTGTTATTGCATACAGCCTCGCCAGTTATCTTTACTGTTGCTGATATTGAAGCGGAGTTGCTCACCCCTGCAGTGGAAGGAACCAAGAATGTATTCCAAGCCATTAAAGTGCACGGACCTCAAATCAAGAATGTGGTTGTCACCTCCTCTGTTGTGGCCATGTTCGACGCGACCAGATTGAAAGATCCCTCCTTTACTGTATCGGAAACGTCATGGAACCCTATTACTTGGGAAGAATCCAAACAAAATGCCTTCTATGGATACTTTGGCTCTAAGACATACGCAGAGAAAGCTGCGTGGGAGTTCCTCGAGAAAGAAAAGCCCAACTATACAGTCAATTTCATCAACCCTGGTTACGTGTTTGGTCCTCAGGCTTTCGATTCCGAGGTCAAGGATGAACTTAACGTATCCTCGGAAATAATTAACAATTTATTGAAAATGACCCCAGATTCGGAGGTTCCAGATGTGTCGGGACCATTCATCGACGTTAGAGATGTCGCCAAGGCACACTTGGCTGCTTTTGAGAAGCCTTTGAGCAAGGAACGGCTTTTGTTGACTTCGGAGGTTTTCACGTCTCCCCAACTTATCGATATTTTGGCAGAAAACTTTGAATCCTTGAAGGGTAAATTGCCTATTACAAAGGACATTCCAGCTATCTACAAGGCTACTGTTTTTGATAACAAACGCACGAGGGGACTTTTGGGATTTCCTTTCATTGATTTGAAGACTTCTATTGTTGACTCTGTTGCCCAAATCTTGAAGGCTAAGGAGAAACTTGACTGAGTGGAAGTGTCGTTGGTTCAGGTGGCCGGCCTTAGGTGTTTTTGCACTATGCCAAGAAACGTGGGCATATATTGTTGATGTACTATCCACTCTTGAAATTAGTTACCACAGACTATCAGTGGCTTTCTGTGTTTTCTATTTTGTGGTACACCACCGGATATTACATAGGTGAACTGGACGAGTATAGAACACAATACACAAGTATTCTCTAAGTAAAACGGGACGAATTTACCTTAACCAGGTATAGTGTTTCTGTTAAGAGTCCTTATTTAAGCCCCACCACATATGTATTGTCCTGGCGAAAAAATGAAATGGTTTCACAAAAAAAAAGAAAATTCTCAGGTCCAGAGTGAAATCGCGTCGTTGAAACATCAATTTAGTTGAAATATCCTGCTTCAATAATAACGCTACTCCTTCAAAAATGCAATGCCCCTAGAAAAAAACGACCTCAAAAAGATCTTGTTGCAGAAAAATGTATTTTCGACGCAAAAAAATGGTTTGTCCTCCTGAATTTACAAATCACGGTCACGCAGAATAAAGTTTCCTCTCTGGAAACGTATTCATCAACGAAGAAAACAAAACAAAATCCCTCGCTTCAAAAGTAAATTCCCTCACTTTACACACAGTTCGCCGTTTAGAAAAAGACTAGCTGGCTTTTTAATGAAGTCCACTGACGCTAAGGGCATATAATCCATTTTCTCCGCACCGAGATTTCGTTTTATTGCTGCGAGATTAAATTTTCGGGGTGGTTAGTCGTTGAATTTTGCCAGACAATCACTCAGATGCGCTAACGTGAACACAGCTCTTACATAAATCGATAATTTTGGAAGGTCATTTGTTTATGTTAGGCTGTATCCTACTCCCCCTGGATATCTTATTCAATCCAACTAATCTTACCCGTTTGTTTCGGGCGACTCGTTTCGCGGCCGTTATAATTTTGCTCCCTCGGCGCGTCCATCCAAGATGGTCGTACAACGCCCAATAACCATATTTTCTACGTCGAGAACCCCCAATTCGCAAGAATACTTCATTCAATTTAGGATCACTTCATTTTTGGAGAAGTACCATTATTATTAAAATAAGAACTTCCAACCCTTCTGTAGAGATTGATCTTTCGACGAAGCGATTTCATTTTGGAACTAAGTGAATTTTTTTTTTTTTTTACGTGAAACCATTTCATGTTTTCGCCTGCACAATCCATGGTCTGACTCTGACCAACACGAATTATTTTTGTAAATCCTGTATATAGGGGGTTGACTGAAAGTGCCACGCTCGATGCGGGCCACTCCGCATAAGAAACCCAGACACCAAGTTTTTTGACTTGTACACAGACGTAAGTATACAGTCAGCGCATTTGCAGCTTTTTCAGATCAAATAAACTCCACTCAAAGAGGTGTGAATTTTACTTCCACTAACGCAAAATAAACACTTATTGGATTTTAAAACTCTCATTATCGAGATTAGTCTTCAAATCAGAAATTTTAAATGATATGTCATTATTGAGGTTTCGAAATTAAGCAGAGAATCGCTGGGGTTTTCCTGAACTGATATCGCGTGCGATGGTGAGTACCTTAACTGTTAAAGAAACACAGAGCAAAATATTCCAATCATTTTATCACAAAAAGGGGGTTTATTAATATCTACCACCAAGCTGTTTTAAAAATATTCACCTACAGGAACATTAAAAGCAGCTTTTTAAGAGGGTTTTGGAGCCAACTGATCCTGAGCGAGTGACCAAGAATCTCGGGTCTCAGTGCCCCCGCCTCAGTATCGTTTCGAGAATCCCAAAACTTCACAGAAAATTCACAGAAACAGAAAACAGAAACAGATAGGTTCAATGGGCAGACACTGACTTCTGGAATAATTCTTAGAAAAAGCAGTGAAAGTGCGTAAAACAAGTCTTAAGAGCGTTGAAAACACCAGGAGCTGGCCATATATCAGCGTTAGGCACCGTAGCCAAAGAGGTAACTACAATAGCCTGTAAATGCATTTTGGCATTATAAGATTCAGAAGAGAAAGAAAAGATGTGCAAGGAAGACGAAAAAGCCAAAACAGGAAGCAAAAGACGACTCAATATTGAGGGCGGCCTCAATGTTTCTGAGTTTCATCGTCGAAAGGAACACGATGAAGCATCTCAAACCACGGCTCGATAAAAGGATTGCGCGAAACAAAGCTTAGCCGGTGAAAAGAGAAAATCTAATCTTGCCCCTGATGAAGCTTCTAATACAGTGGGGAGACTTTAATGGACCCGACGATAACCCAGGATTCTTTCATTCTGTTAGTGTTAAGCAGCTCCGAAATTTCTGGTGACGAGATTTAGCTAGAAACACCACGCAGACGAGGCCTAGATTCTAAAAACTTTCAATATTTTCACTGTCAAAATGTTTTTGAATTTTTTATTTATTGTATTTTAATTTAACTTAATTTAATTCTGATATATAAACCAAAATAAATACTTGCTGATTCTCTCGTGAGAGTGGTTCAGCGATTACAGTTAAGGAAAAGATACTGTATACCTATATCTGTGTACAGGTCAAAACACTTGGTGTCTGGGTTTCTTATGCGGAGTGGCCCGCGTCGAGCGTGGCACTTTCAGTCAACCCCCTCTATACCTAGCACGGGAGTTGCTTGCGTAATGTGCACATCAAACCTAAAGGTGTTCGCAGGGCGAGGAACGGCCTGGTAGACTGTCTTAACGTGTGTATAAGGATCAAGAGAAAAGAGCAACGAAGGACGAGTGCCCGCGACAGAAGTGGGGTTGTAGAACGACTCAGAATATATCAAAACTGATCTTCTATCTCCTTGAGTTTCTCGGACGTCTCTGAGTAGTCGTCCGACATCGTATACTTATGAATCAATTACGAGTCTGTTGCAGTAGAGAGGAAGGTCACCCTTACTGAAAAGAAACGAATGCCAAAGTGAAAAACTATAAACTTTCCCCTACGCGTCGGCTTTGCGACTCTTTGTTTGCGACACCACCTCCCTGATCGGGATTCAATGACCTGACACTGAACATGCTTTCCCCCTTTAAGTATTTAAACAAGGAACATTCTAGATTTACGCATACAGAAAAAGAAGAGTGAGAACACAGAGAAAACCCCCTAGATAAAAGCCCATGAAACCCAGTATGAGACAAAACAAACATAATTGGATGTACATCGGTGATGTGAACGGGTTGAACTGCCTCAAATCTTTGTTATTGCAATTACTTTATTAATCAGGTTTGCATACATAATCTGGTTACAGCAACAACGTGTATCGCATAATTCTAAGACCTCGGTTGCTTCTCAAAAGGGCGTGTCCTAAACGGAACGTGTCTCGAAGTGTTTGCTGAGCTATTTCATGAAGACACATAGACACGTGCCACGTCTACTTGGTAATTCTCATTTCCTTTCTAGAGTCGTTTTTGTATAATGAGAAAAAAAAAATGAATTTTGACGAATAATCATTCCATAAACCATCATCATATGTAAAAGTGACCGAAGGACGACAAATGGCGTCATTGTTGCACGTGCCGCACCAACGCATGCACAAGATAAGGCGACTCGTGTCCCAGAATTCAGCAGAAGGAAGAAACTGTTCCACTTTTCTTAGGAAATGTACATGATAGTACAACGGGCAACTTCTTATATACGGTTTTTGGGTTTTTACTATGTGCTTTGATAATACAATGGAAGAATAATTAAAAAAAAAATCGAATTATATCCACAGCCGGGAAACGGGTGCTAGTGCGCATAGACTATGAGGGATTTTTAAATTCTTTGAAACGTACGAAACCACAGCAAACTAAAAGCATTAAGGTATATGTAAAAATCCTCAATCCGTTAAGATTGCAAACATTTGTGCATGAGACCTGCATTCATTGAAATATACCTCGTCCTTCCAAGTGTTGCCATCTGCCCATATAAGTCTTGTGTTTCCCTAAAATTGGTCTTCATAGACGCCCCACCAGTTCTTCCCAAGGGTAAAATAGGCATTTTTTTTTGTTACCCACACTTGGCCTCTCAAAACTAGTCATAAATACTTTTGTATTTCTTTGCACCAGGTGTAAGAAGAAACGTTGTACCTACTCTCTGGCATTTACGGAGTGACGAAAATCGGTGTATCTGGTATTTCCTGGGACGTCACACAAACAAACGACCAGATATCGCTAAGATAAGTACTCATTATTTTGGAATTCCGTCTTCTTTTTCGAAATTCTAATTCTTATACTATGTACTATGATCATTCACCCCCTCAAAAATGGGGCCAAAGTTTCCCGTCAGAAACGAAATCATGGAACCATATTGGTGAGCAACATTCTTCTATTCAATATGCCTCGCAATTTAGGGATGGAATTGCCATGGCCCACCCAGCAGGTTTGGACAATATCGATCTTTTAAGGATCCCCAAGAATACACACAATTCGCATGACATTTCCCAGCAATTCCTTCCACAAGAAACATCACGTGAAAACAGTTTCGAGAACAAACTTGATCCAAAATGGAAAATCAAATGTTATGAGCCAATCGGTAAACTCCGCCGTTTCTGAATCATTCAATGCGCCGTGGAATACCTCCCACTTCCAAGAATTCGAATTGCCACAATTGAGATATCTTACACCACTAACTGCTGAAAATTTCAATCACATGGTAGGAAAAAATACTATGCTTCTGAGACCACATCCAGGCATCTTAAAAAGACATGACACTTCTTTCCAGCCAAAATACGAGAGAAAGCAGAACAAGCTTTTTCTAAACTTGCCCCATCCCTCAGAACAGTGGATTCAAATAATTTCCGTTCCTTTTTAGTGGCATTCGTGGGTAAATATCATGATTATATTCCCTTTAGATTCCGTTTACAACCTAATTTACTCTGACAAGAATGTGGACGCAATTTGTTCTCTGGACCATGAATTCGCCGATACTGACAATATTGAATTCATTGAACTTAAGCTCACAGCAATCCAACTTTGTCGGCTTGTTCTAGAAAATTTTCGATCGGGAGTCCAACCAAAGGCCCAGGTGTGGGGTCATTTTCCAAACCCCCGTCTTCTCTTGTTAACTTTCATGAAATTCTCAGGTGTTTTTTAGCGATTAAGATCATATTCTCTTCTATCAAGAAACTGGAGGGGTCGTCCCTAGGACAATCCGCTATTCCCAGAGGCTCAGTGTACAAGGTTTACGTTATACTTTGTCAAAGACTCTTACAAAGTTCGTCAAATGTTCTGAAGTATACTGCCGAAAGTCTCGTTTTGGGCCATTCTGCATTCGGAAAGCTTACCAATTTGATACATCCCGACCATGTAACTCGGAGATTAGGAAAGAGAGGGAATTCAAAGTATCACTATATCGGTCTAACCTGGAATCGCGCCACAGTCGATGACGATACTCTTCAGTTGGCCGAGCTTGAGGTGCAAAAAATTCGACAACATTCCAAGAAATGTCTCCCAATCTCCGACAACAAACATAACCAAAATAAAGGTGCTGAGGACCCATTAACCAAACCACGAGAGTTGTCCGAAACCAGCAGCAGAAGGGACATTTCGACCACCCTTACCAATGGGGGACAAACCTTCGTACACTTTCGTTGATATTTCTCAAACGTATCCGGCGTCAGACTGTTCTCCAAGGGTTTGGGAGATAACCCCCAATTGCATTCCTCAGCAGTCGAAGTGGGCAAAGGATAATACGGAAAGATCATTGGTGGTTTTAAGGGATTATGGTGTTGAATTGAGTCCTCTTATCACAAACTTCAATTCAGGCTGTTTCTCTCATGAAAACCCCGATAGCCTTCCGAAAAGTGTCTACCATGCAATGCTTAAGTTACAGGCAGCGTCAGCATCTAGAGAGATTTACCTCCATCTTTATTTTATCATTATGGTGATGATACTCCCCGTTGTGATTGCTTCAGATACGGAAGTGGGTGCAACTTCTAAACACCACTTTCGCCAGGCAGTGAATACTTGCGTTGCCATAATAGAATCTGACATCAACAATTTATCTATCATAGACGAGCCAAGCTTAAAGATTTTTCTCGCAATCTTGAAAAAGATGGCACATCTTAGTGAAATGTCGCTGTGTAAGATCAAGACCCCCTACACCCATAGTATTCTAGAGGAGGTGATCACCAGACTTGAATTCGCAGTAGCTAAAGAGCCAAATGACTTCACCAATCTACTGCTGATCGAGACCATGTACATCAGATCGATCATGGTGTCCATGAATGCATATAACTTCAATGTCGTGGAACCTGATGAAGTAAACCTGGACGCTGTTGCTGATTCAATTTCTTCACTCGCAAGTCTTCTTAGACAAACAGCAATAAAATCGAAAGGCGAAATTCAGAAGATTCCGCACTTAAAAGAAGAACAAGGTACCGACTACATGGCCCAAGATATTCCTCATAAAGTATTACACATAGTGTTGAAGAATTTTCATGAAGTTACATTGTCCAAGCCGTTGTTCTTGAAACTTCCCATGGCCATATTTACGAGTATCCTAAGCGGGTACGGCAACTGGATCCAGACTGACAGTCTCACCAATTTCAAGAAGGTTGACGCTGATTTTGCCAAGGAAGGTTTCAGATTCTCGTGGTTCTTTTCACTGATGTATCATGAGTACATAAAGATTCTTTCGGAAGTTGTTGCTTTGAACGAAACTCTAACTGAAACTTGTGCAGCTCGAATGAGATGATTGAGGTTTAACGCCTTCTGAAATAAAGATATTCTATTGACATAAAGAAGTTTGGAAGGGCTAGAGAGTCCGTTTTTTTGTAGAATGAGAAATCCGCAACTCTTTTACTTCTTCGTTCTATCTCAAAGTTATATCTTAAAGCACCAGCTAGTTACGAATATCCTTAAATAAAATTTAAGGGCAATTTGTATATATATTATCTATATATATTTGGAGATATTTTTCATTGAAGTAAGAGGTGTCATAATAATGCACACTTTGGGCGAAGAAGTCAACAAGTCTTGTGACAAATCGAAGAATATTGAAGTCCAAGAACGTTTGCGAGGCCACCGCCTTAAAAGTTGTGCACCCATCACGTGATCGACCCAAACAGCGGGTAAGCCCGAAATCAAGGTAGATGTTGTATATGTGAAAACGAACAAAAATAGAGGCTAAAAAATAGAAAATTTTATAGGTTTGCCAGGGAAATTTTTGTTTTTTTTTGTTTTGGGCATCTGGTGATTTTTGTTTTGAGTTTTTTTTTTGTTTTCATAAACCAAAGCTCATTTTTGCGCGGAAGTTTTGTGCATCGAGAGTACGGATGGTAATCCCTGACCTGTTACTCGAGGGTAAATATAGAACGTCGAATCTGAAAAAAGATAGCAAGAGGCCTAATCTCCCTAATAACTTTTTTTGCTTCCTCAAACAAGGCTCCAAGTACTATATAATTCGAGAGTATTAAAGCAATAAAGTTTGCTCTAGAAATATTCCAGCTATACCATCATTCATTGAGGAGTTAGTAGTTGCTTTAAGTTCACGGAGAAAGTGAAAACTAGCGAGTTTTGCATTCTCAAATAACCTGACTCTGGAACCGACCTGTGGTACTTTGTGTTGGGAATTAGGGTTTCTCGAGGTGAAATATAGGTTTCCTGGGGGTTGCACGACGATGCTCGATGGACTTGCCAAGGGAGCAAAACTACACAGGGGCCGAGCACGGAGTAGGCTGACCCCTCTTTCCACTTTAAACCAACGGGACAGATTAGTTAGACAGAATAAGATATCCAGATTTACTTGGTAACAGCCCAATGTAAACGAACCAACTTCAAAATTTACCGACTCCGTAAAGCCCGCGTGAACGATAGCGCAACTGGCTGTTAGTCCGAAAAAGTTCCACACTTTGTCACGTGACCGTTTTAATAAAAAACGAAAACGCAAGAATTTATTTTATTGCTTTCCTCCTGGCCTTGTGAAATTTATACGCGAACCATTTTGAATCTTTTTAAATCTTGAATTTCGAAATTTTCTACTACTAGACTTGTAAGGTTAGCCGTCAGCGATGAAATTGATGGCTTAATGTGAACACAGCTACTTCCTCGGTTTTAAGCTGGTAAATACATATTCATGGATTCAAATGCTGTTGTACAACCTTATAGAACTCGAATCTCCTGAGCACGTAACTAAGCCCAACATGGAGCAGGCGCGATCATAGGATGTGGGATAAATGAAAGGGAGTAATCCACTTTCAAGGGATAAGTAGAGTATAGGGGATGCCTTACTCTTGTTACACTAAGGTGTGTACTGTTCGAACTATCTATACTAGATGTAGAGTACGTATCTTCTGGATGATGGTTGTGGGAATCTCATCTCCATCAGACTTGCTCCGTTGTGAGATATTTGGGACGGGCACGCACCCGTCATGTGATTACGTCTAGTGACCATAGGTCACGTGCAGCTAATGAAGATTGACTGCCCTCTTACAATAGAACAATATGTTGGCGTTATGTCAGTGTTGCAAGTTTTGCTGAAGAAATCGTAAACGGCGTATATAATTGTTGGAAAACGTTTAATCTTCCAATCGTGACAACGGAAACGAAGCTACTTCAATTGTAGCATCGTAAACGACTTTCGCGACCAATTTCCGATTTCTGGCCGGATTAGGTGTGCCTATTTAGGACTCAGCTTCTTCGGTTCAACGGGTCTGTCAAAGTCAGAGAAGTGGGTTTCAGCAAGAAATCCACGACTAGTATGTGGCATTGAACTGAATGATGGTCCGGAAATACATGGTAATGCAGGACTAAAGATTTTTCTTTTTTGTTTCTTGTTGGTGAATATGTGTTGGATTCTTGTTTCTGTCGCCCATCATCACGGAAATAGGCCGAAAATGGCACAGGTGTTAGAACATAGTGACGTTTTTAGATTATTATAGGTATCTGCATTGATGCTTCGTATCAAC
Source organism: Metschnikowia sp. JCM 33374 (assembly GCA_005406065.1). NCBI lineage: Eukaryota > Fungi > Ascomycota > Pichiomycetes > Serinales > Metschnikowiaceae > Metschnikowia > Metschnikowia sp. JCM 33374. The sequence goes on from BIMT01000067.1 coordinate 11,402, forward strand.
TCCTCAAAGAGTAAAAGTATTTACTCGCAGAAGAAAAACTCTTTCTTCTGTCCATCGTCCGAGACTTTTGGTAAGTACACGCACGAGCCAGTCGTCAACTCATGACGTGGCCGTCACGTGAGTGTATCCTCACAAACGTTACTGCGCTTTCTGCCAGCGCCTGGCAACAGGCGCCGTCATGGGCGCTCGCACAGGCCCAAGAAAGTAAATGTTGACTATGCGAGGTGTGTGTAATTCCAACAATTGCCCATTCCCGCGACAAAACCGAACGGACACGTGACCATCGTGTTCGTCGACGAGCCGGAGCAAAAAAACCTGTTTAGTCGAAAAAAGACTTTTCCCTCCTTGGGGGAATCAAGAGATGACGAAATGTAATGAATTTCATAATTCTGTTTTAGCATGCATACCTATCTTCATCATCACAAATAGTTTAGGGAAACAGCTCATCGGTTTTGTGACTTATCTATTAAAATATTAAGACGTCCGCAATATTTTGCATCACACACCGCGTCAGTAAGAATATTGAATGTCGTGCATTCTCCGACGATTTCTCAGAGTTCGTAAAGTACTCTATGATGACGAGAAAAGTCATATTTTGCTCACCATAACCCATCGCAAACCGCAACTAGGATCCAGCACTGATTTTGTGTACTACAAAACTGGTAACCAGTAGCAACAAGGACTGCATCGCAATGCATATCCTCGGATGTTTCTGAAAATGGCGATTGCCAATAGGGGTCATCGCGCACAGGTTTCACGGCCACGGAGAATCAAAGCAGCACGACGTGAGCTGTTCGCTAAGTGGTTTTGTGGCCACTCACTTCTGATCATTTGAACCAGCAAATCATGTAGTCATTTTAACGAACGCCATACATCATAACTCGAACAACACTAAATGAAGAGTAGGCCTGAGATTGTTGTTGCTCATGATACATGAAATGCGAAGCGCAATCAACATATGCATGTTGTACGGCGACTGGTACCGTGTCGCGGAGCAGGTGGGGGAACGGGACATGCAGAGAACGAAAAACCCCCTCTGTTTGCCCTAGGGAGAGCTCATCGTGGCAGTGAAGAATATCCTCTTGAATTATGTGAATGATATTGTCATTGGTGTTCTTATAGTCGTTGATGTCACATACATATAAGGCAATGATTGGAAATACTAAGCGGTTTTCATCGACAATACATGTGAGTCAGTACGAATGGATTGAGGGATATCTGCATTCTCCATTACGTGAAAACGACACCACAGCAATGTAGACGTATAAAATGAGGTTATGCATATGTTACCTGCCAACCATTTAGTCATGTCGACCGAAGTTATCGTCCAATCGGCGTCTCCCCTCATCTGTTTCTCCTTGTCTCCAATTTGGCGTCTTAAAAAATTCTTCTTCATTTTTTTCGTCCTCTTTGATTTAGTTGTTCTCTTCTTCAACAAATTTCAATAGCGTGAAAGCAGGCATCATTAAACATAATCAATCCCTGAAAGTCACGAATATTGGCCCATCGGATAATTCGAGGCGATTGAACAAAGAAACCTAAAACCATAGTGACACCGTCCTCCCAAATAGAATTCAAGTTGATTCTTAGGTCTTTTTAACCGCCTTTTTATCTGCTGAAGATCTGTTTTTGGGTCATGTTCTATGACCGGTCGCTCCTCACCCAAGGAGACCAAAGTTTCCCCGACCAAACCATATCTTCGAACTACATCGACGAAAATGTCCCTCCTCCTGAAACGGCCATACTGTTGGGAGATCATATGACCTTGGCTTACCCGACTGGCTCAGTTCGTATTGGTGTTTCAACCTTTGCTGCAAATACCAACGAGTTCGAAGTCGTTTCCGAACAACCTCTTTTACAAGAAGCATATCCTAAATGTGAAACAGATCGGATGCACCTGTTTGATGCTGAAATGAATACTGATCCACATTCCAAACTTGAACATTCTAATCCCAAGTGTACTGGTGCATGTGATCGCCTGTTGAAAAAGCCCCACTTAAAAACAGGGAAATCCCAAGTACGATATCTTACGCCACTCACGCAACAAATTTTCAAACCCCCACCGGAAGCAAAAACTAATAAGATTCTGGAATGCCCTCCCAATATCACCCGAATTAATGATTTTTATTCCCTGACAAACGCGCGCCAGAAAGCAGAAGAGGCTTTTGTTGCACTTGCTCCATCACTCAAAAAGGTCGACGGAAATAACTTCTGTTCCTTTTTAGTGGAGTTTTTGGGCCCACATCATCAATATCTCTCTTTAGATCTCCTCTTCAATCTACTTTACAATGAAAGCGGTGAAGAATTGGAAACGGTTCTAAATTCTGAATTCATCGACACTGAAAACTTTGAAAACAAAGAACAAACGCTTATAGCAATTCATCTTTTTCATATGGTTTTGAAGAGTCTTCAAACCACACAAATTTCAAGCGGGTCTAGCGCAACTAGTCGTTCGAATACTCTGTTGGCCGCTATTAACCTTCATGAACTTCTGAGGTGTTGTTTGGCGTTTCAGATTATCTTTGCCTCGGTCAAGGAACCGGAGAAGCCTGACCTGAGGAAATCTGGCATCTCGCGGAACTCCTTTTACAAAGTTTACTTTATCATTTGCCAACTCCTTTCACAACGTTGCTCAAACATGCTGCAATATACAGCTGAAAGTATCATTTTGAGCCAATCAAATTTGGGCAAACTCACGAAATTGGCACGTCCGAATGGTGCGATTAAGAGGTTGGGAAAAAGAGGACAGTCCAAATATCATTATATGGGGTTGGCCTGGGACACGTCCATAGTCACTCCCGATATTCTTCAGTTAGTAGAGCTTGACATGGTTCACCTTAAAGAATATTTTCTGAAATTTGGCGCAACTAGCAGCAAAAAATCCCGAAATAAGCTTGCTAAAGTACTGTGGTTCATACCGACAAAGGGTCCAAAACAAGCAGACAAAAATTCATTGTTACCTGCCTTACAAACTTTTGTCAAGCCTTCGTACACTTTCGTTGATATATCCCACAGGTATCCTGCTTCAGACTGTTCTCCGAGGGTTTGGGAGATAACCCCCAATTGCATCCCTCAGCAGTCGAAGTGGGCAAAGGATAATACGGAAAGATCATTGGTGGTTTTGCGGGATTATGGTGTTGAATTGACTCCTCTTATCACAAACTTCAATGCAGGCTGTTTCTCTCGTGACAATCCCGATAGCCTTCCGAAGAGTGTCTTCCAAGCAATGCTTAAGTTACAGGCAGCGTCAGCATCTAGAGAGATTTACCTCCATCTTTATTTTATCATTATGGTGATGATACTCCCCGTGGTGATTGCTTCAGATACGGAAGTGGGTACAACTTCTAAACACCACTTTCGCCAGGCAGTAAATACATGCGTCGGCATACTTGAATCTGAGAAATCACATATATGCCCAACAGATGGGGCAAGCCTAGGTGCTTTCCTCGGAATCTTAACCAAAATGGCTCAATTGAATGAGATGACCCTGTGTAAGGTCGATGCTCCGTACGCCGCGAGTATTTTAGACGGGATGGCTTCTGGGCTCCATTTGGCAGTGACTGCTGAGCCAAATGATTCCATACATCAACTGCCGATAGAGACAATGTATATCAGATCAATGATAACTTCCATGAATGCATACAACTTCACATTTGTGGATGAAACAGATATTGACCAGACTGGGGTGGAGGGTATAGTGTCGTCCCTTGCAGGTATTCTTAAGGATACGGCCAAAAAATCAAAAGAAGAAATGCTGATGCTACTGCAATGTTCCGGAAACCAAGCCATAACTCAGGTGGGACAAGATGTTCCTCATCAGGTACTCCACATTCTGTTGAAGAATTTCCACCAAGTTACGTTGAACAAGCCATTGTTCTTGAGACTTCCCGTGGTTATATTCATCAGTATCATAAATGAATTTAGCAATTGGATGCAAGCTGCCAGTCTTAATGACTTCAAAAAAGGCGACGCGGAGTTTGCCAGAGAATGCTTCAAATGTTGTTGGGTATTTTCACTGATGTATCACGAGTACATGAAGATTCATTCCGAAGTTATTGCTTTGAGCCAAACTTTAACGCAAGCCCCAGCAGACTTAATCGATTGATTGAGTTATGGATACACTTGCGCGCGGATAATAGTACAGTGCCGCATTCACCGATATATAAAACTTTATGGGTAAAGGTTGGAATAAGTTATTGAATGGTTCTTTCTTCGCTCCTTGGCTTTCAAAATTTTGAGTAGAAACACTGCAAATTTGAAATTTGAAATTTCTAGACTCGCTCTACCTGAAAGAATTGCATTTAACTGACTCAAGTCGGATATTATTACGGGAACCTCCCCCTAGTAGAGTTCATAAGATGGTGGAATAAATCATCAGGGTAGCATCTATCACCACGCTGAAATTTACTACCTCCAAATACATGTAGTTGGTGGCCAGCGGGAGTGATCATATACCAATATTAAGCTAGATTTTTAGTGTTTGATCCCAAACTCGTGGTAAAACACAACCAATGTTTCGTGGCGACCCATTTCTCAAAACTGTGTTCCATGGTGTAAACTTTGTATGTCTCAAAATACCTTGCCGGCTGCGAAAATATGGTTCCTCAAATTGGAATAAAGTAACCAGCTTTTTCAAGCTTCGTTAAGGACGAGGACTCACCAAGAAATTTCATTCTTTGAAATTCTGCCAAAAAGTAACAACCGTGGATGGTAGAATGAGGCAAGACCAATTCCAGCCAACAATGGGTATCCTTGTTTGTTTCACTCTTCCTCTAAAAGGATGCGAAGAAAAACAAAAGAAGAAAAAAAAGAAAAAAATAGAACAAACCTGAAACCTGGGGTAATATCTCATAGCTGAAAGGTTGGGGAAAGTAAAATGAAGTTTCCAATTTTTTCTCTCTTTATTTTCGTGCAAAACAGAATCTTAACCAGTTCAAAAGTGATACTGTGCAAATATCCTCACATATAAAGGACTTAGGATATGCTCCTCTTCCTTTTTTTTTATGTGCATTTCTTTTCCTAGATCAAACTAGCAATACCAAAGAAGAAAGCAACAAAAAAAAAATGAACGTATTCGCCACTCTTATTTTCTTCACTTGGGCTCTGGCCTATGTTCCCACCAGGATTGGTGCTTTATACATTTCTGAAATTGCGGGCGTACCCACAGATCGTAACTTACGTGTCATTAACGGTACGTTATTTGCCGACCCCGGGTTTTCCAAGTTTCAGTATATCATGGGTAGGATTATATGGACGTCATCAGTGGGGGACCAGTACTTGAAAGTGGAAAACTCAGGGGCACTTTCGTGGTCGGAAGCCCCGCACACAGGGTTTTTCTTGAAAGAGGAAGGCGATTCTGGGTTTGAGATAAGACTAACCTTGAATGGTGATGAGCAGTTCGAGATATGTGGTGATGGACTGGTTGCATATAAGAGTGGATGTTTGGGGGCCCAATCAATAAGGATCAACTTCGAGGATATTTGATCACCCATCTTAGCAAAGGAAGATTGGGGTAGCTTTAGGCTTTTTATGGCACATGTTTTGTGTATCTGTGGGGCTGGGCTGAGTAGCTTGAAATCTCTTGAGATTACACAGGAACAGGTGTGACCAATATAGGGCTGAAGTGTTTCGGGGATATGGGACGGTGTTTTATTCCACTATCCCGATCTCAATTCACGATTTCAGTAAGGATGATCAATTTCATCTGAAAGTGGTCTCAAATAACTTCTTGAGTTATTCTTCGTAGATAATATCGCCACAAGATTTCAACTTGAACATTGACCGCATACTTCAACCCGTCTTTAAATCGTCTCCATAACACCAACACGGAGGAAATATAACATCAATTACCCAAATCACGGCTTCTTTCCTCATTGGACACAGTTAGTCAACTAGGAGAACTTTATCATAAAACGAATCGACATGGAGTGTTTGTCTATAATAAAGCATTCAAATCCGATTAAGGCTGGATTATTCTGACCATGGGTCGCCTGGCTTTTTCACATTCACCCGCAGGAAACTTCCCCAATTCTAAAAGTATTCTTGTAATTTTATCGTGAGGGGCATCTCCCGCCTCTCGATAAATCGTATTTTCCAATTTATAGGTATTTCAGTCGCAACATATTGCTCCTCGGTGGTTCCACTTCACGCCTAGAAGATCCCATTCCCAACTGAATAATTCAACGCTATCGTCTCAAAGAATACCGATAGCAAACTTCCCCCGCTAAGTATGATGGAGTCCAAACTTTCGTCTAAAAATGTCCCAAAAATTCCCACCCCGAGCCGAATCGCTATATTCAAAAAAAAAAATTACACCAGCCCCAAAAAACACCACCGTTGTAGCTGCTGCGAAATTGCCTCGGGAGGGCCGCACCCCAGGGCTTAAGGCGGTTAACTTGACCCTCGCGAATTTATTGAAAAAACGAACACCTTTGTTTTGTCTGATCGCAAGAAAAAAATCACAAGGATAAAGAATATACCTGTTTTATTATATTTGATGTTCTTCTCGTTTCTGGTATCTCTTATTTTTTCAAATGCTCTGTCCTATTCAGAATTCGTCCTTCAGTGTGGAGTCATCTGGGATGGACCGCCAGGTATGTATTTTCAACTACTTTCTTTGTACTTTTTTTTAGTTGGTGGATTTGTTGAACGCCTCTGTTGAAACTTGCCCCAAGCTGGCGTCACCATTATTTAAGAAGGGATTTACCCGATGATGGAAGTACAGAAGAAAATCCTGAATACTTGGAAGCATTTGCCGCCAAGATAGCTTCAGATTTGCAACACCCCTGCACTCGCGCCTTTGGGCCGGCAACGTTTTTTCTGGCCCCATATTCTCCAGATTAATCGTGCTCGCACATCAGCACCTCCCGCAAGATCCAGCGAGAACAAGGCATTTTCACACTTCTCCGGTGGAAAAAGAGCCCTGGCTATAAACAAAAGGGACGGAAAACACTTGCCACAAAGAATCAACCCTGGCAACCCCCAGGCTATCAGAAAATCACAATATATCAACCAACCATAAAATCCATAAAAAAAATCCCCCGGCCCAAATCCCTTGATCCTCCCCACTTATAATGTCTCTCGGAACTGCTAACAGGCAAAGAGAACCACCATTACGTGCGCTTGGCGATAAGCAGATTTTCCAGTGGCTCTCGGAGCTCGTCACCGGTAACAACCGCGAACGGGCTTTGCTTGAGCTAGGCAAAAAACGCGAGCAGTATGATGACTTGGCCTTGGTGCTTTGGAACTCCTTTGGCGTCATGAGCGTGCTTTTAGAGGAGATCATTTCCGTCTACCCGTTCTTGAACCCGCCAGTATTAACAGCCTCGGTATCAAACCGTGTGTGTAATGCACTTGCCTTGCTCCAATGTGTGGCCTCCAACAAACAGACCCGGGGACTTTTCTTGAATGCAAACTTGCCGCTTTATTTATATCCATTTTTGTCAACCAATGCCCGTCAAAGGTCATTCGAGTACTTGCGTCTTACCAGCTTGGGTGTAATTGGTGCCCTTGTCAAAAACGACACCCCGGAAGTCATCAACTTCTTGTTGGCTACTGAGATTGTTCCATTATGTTTGAATATTATGGAGATCTCGCTGGAACTTTCAAAGACTGTGGCTATCTTCATTTTACAGAAGATTCTCTTGGATGACCAAGGATTGTCTTACATTTGTACCACCTATGAAAGGTTTCATACGGTCGCCTCGGTATTGTCCAAAATGATCGAGCAACTCAGCATCACTGCCAAGAACCCACAGCAACAGTCGCTCGACCAGCCACAACAAGTTCAATCCGCACCTACCCCCTCTAGCAGCTCGGGTAGACTCTTGAAACATGTGGTACGCTGTTACATGCGTTTATCCGATAACTTGGAAGCCAGAAAAGCGTTGGCTTCGATCTTGCCCGAACCTTTACGCGACGGCACTTTCTCCAAGATCTTGCAAGATGATGCTGCTACAAAGAGGTGTTTGGCTCAACTTTTGCTGAACATTAACGATCAATAAATGATCTACGACGAAGGGATGTTCCAGGGAAACGAAGCTCCCAATTATCACCAAATTTTACATGGTGACGTGACCCGTGTATAAGAGAGCAAATATGTGACAGGTTTTGGACGGGACAGTTTAATGGTAAGTCACTAGTGTTGAGGTTGACAATGGAAAGTTCTCTTGCGGGATTTTCAATTCCTTATTGAGTCACCAGCTTGGCATTTTAAGGCACACTTGCTATGGGGTATTGGGCATTTGACATGCTAGCTTTTTATGTGAATTCGAAAAATCCGCTGAACGGGAGAAAAGGAATCGGAAGAGGAAGAGGGCGGTCTCTAGGGTCCTGTTTGCAGATTCATGGGTCCTCCATGAGCCTGGTATTGGCGAGAACTACAGTTTTAAGAAAGGTTCAATCTGGGATTCCAGAAGGTACTCTTGTGCTGAATGAAAGCCGTGGTTTTCCTTTACGGAGTCTTAAGAAACGAATGTTGGTCGATGAGGATTTATCTACGCTACGGTGATGACCGAACCCACCCGTGTATTTGATGGCGTGCGCCTCCCATAGTGAGAGGTTGCGCGATGACAACGCCAACACATTTCATTCTGTACATATAGGTCCCAACGGAAAAGAAAGAAGAAAAAAAAAACTAAGACCGACTTCCAAACCAGCACCCTCAACCAAAAGAGTAATCCAGTCGAATTTTACAGATTCTTTACAAAATACTAACTTTTAGGTACCGCACATGTTTTTTGCTGGTGATGCTTCATCGAGCATCGACTGCATATTCAGCACAGCTCGTACCTTAGCGGATTGCGTTCTTCGATTAGAAGCTAGTGTGCACACTGTCCAGCGAGCCAATTAATTTGGTCGATGATATCGTTTCGATTAACCATCATTTCTTTTTGGTTTTTCTTCTTTTTTTTTCTTTGTTCTTTTCACATCGACGACGCCACAGTTTGAATTTTGCTTCTTGATTTATCTATCCAGGTGAAACAGCAATTTTGATTCCAGGAGAAAAAAAAGACGGGAACAGAAATAGTGCTGGAAAAGACTAACTCGGATACCGAAAAAAGATGTCTTCGCCAGATACGAATCGCCGTCTGTTCACCCATTCGAACGCCCAGCGTAGAGCCTCGGTGGTCTATGGGTCTGTCGGAAAACAGGGTCTCTTCATCCCGAGCGACTTCATTCACTCAGAAAACTCGTCAAAAGACCCCGAAAGTGCCGTAGGTCTGGCCCCAGACGAGCACAGTACTTTGATAAGCCCTGAGGCCCGGAACTCTTTTCGGAAAAAATCGACTGTTTCGACCGAGATCATCGAGCAGGAAAGAGAGCTCTTAAAGGCCAATAATATCGAAGCCGGTGACGATGACAATGCTGTTGAGCATAATTTCGAGGATGCCATCGCCGCAAAGAAAATCCAAACTACTACCGTGTACCTCGAGATGACGTCGCTCATCCGGTCGTCCATCCCATTGATTGTGACGTTTCTCTTACAGAACTCATTGTCGACTGTGTCGGTGTTCACGGTGGGTCACTTGGGTGCAGTCGAGCTTGCTGCAGTTTCTATGGGTTCCATGACGGCCAACATCACCGGGTACGCCACGATCCAGGGTATTGCAACTGCCCTTGATACTCTTTGTCCGCAGGCTTTCGGAGCAAAGAAGTACCATATGGTGGGCGACTACATGCAGAAATGTATTGCGTTGATTTTTGTGGTGATGCTTCCTGTCCTCTTTGTATGGACGTTTTTTGGATACCAATTGATTGTGCTCTTGCTCCCAGATAAAGATACTGCCAAGTTGGCCGCAGACTACTTGTTCTACATCGGACCTGGAATCCCTGCTTACATTATGTTCGAGTGTGGTAAGCGTTTCTTGCAGGCGCAGGGCGTGTACCACGTGTCCACCTATGTGTTGTTGTTTGCGGCCCCTACAAATCTTGCTATGAACTTCATTTTTGTGAAAAATTTTGGCTACTTGGGCGCACCAGTTGCTGTAGCTATCAACTACTGGCTCATGTTCTTTGGCTTACTTATCTCCACGATTTACTTCGTCTCTGCTGAGCAGACTCCAGAAAACATCCACCCATTGAAATGCTGGGACGGCTTCAGCGTCAAGAAGTCCTTCCAGGGCTGGAGCAAGTTGATCTATTTGGCCATTCCTGGCTGGATCATGCTTGAGGCCGAGTTCTTGGCTTTCGAGATTTTAACTTTGATGGCATCTTACCTCGGCACGTTAGAGTTGGCAGCCCAGTCTGTGGGATCAACCATGGCCTCCCTCACCTATCAAGTTCCATTTGCTATTGGTATTGCCTCGTCTACGCGTATTGCTAACTACTTGGGTGCCGGATTGGGTGCCTCTGCCAAGAAAACCACAAAGGTTGCGTTAGCATTTGGACTTTGTATTTCCATTTTCAACTTCCTTGCGTTGTACTTGTTCCAAACCCCTATTGCGGCCTTGTTCACCAACGACGAGCGTGTTATTGCCATTATCCACCAGATCATGTGGCTTGTGGCCCTCATGCAAATTTCAGATGCCATGAACGCCAACTCTGCCGGATGTTTGCGTGGTCAAGGCCAGACTAAGATTGGAGGAATCGTCAACTTGGTGTCGTACTACTTGATTGGAATCCCATTATCCATTTACTTGTCGTTCTACTCTCCATGGAAGGGTTCGCTTCATGGATTGTGGATTGGTACAACTGTTGCATTGACCATCATTGGAACTGTGCAAAGTTACTATGCTTTGTTTGCCGATTATGACCAGTTATGTGAAGATGCTAGAAAGCGTACCCATGAGTCCCATATCCACTAAAAAGAACATCGAAAAATATGCATAACTATCTCAGAAACTTAGTTTATTTCGCTTACTCAGCATGCATTAAGCCAGACTTATAATATACAACAATTTAGACTCTATTTTTCGTGCATCAGAATGCGTCCTCCATTCTTGCCTCTTTCGTAGGAGCGGCTTCCATCCTGGGAACCCCTGAAAGAAGTTCTCTACGGATCTCGGGACCAATGGAATGGTGGAATCTTTGTCTAACGGTCTCCAACAAAAAGTCCCTTTGGTCATCGGTGATGTCGTTCTTGTACCTTTGAGCAAAGGCCAAGAATGCCTTGTGCCAGACAACAGGCAAATCCGCGTTGCTCTCAAACTCACTCACGTCCATTTCTCTTTGGGCGGCATTTCTGAAGCGCATGAAGTAGAAAACAAGTTCATCTAAAGTCTGGTAGGGCAAAGCATACTTCTTTTCAATCAAAACACGGATGAAAACCGTGGATGCGGGTCTGAACTCTCTTTGCAACAATTGAGTCAAGGCAACAGAAGAATGCAAAACAGGAACCGAAACCTTAGCCAACACGGATGCAGCAATGGTGGCTTCTCTCACGGAACAGAGACTGTCCACCAATGGGAGCAAGAATCCCTTGAAAAAGGCCGCGGGTTTATACAACGATTTCTTGATTGCACGGTAAAGATGGTAGTCGAGAGTATGGGTCGGGCTCTCCTCGATGGAACGTCTGAATTTTTCCAACAACACGCTCTCCACGAACTTCTGGGCCTGGTTAGCGTGCAAGTTGGATACAAAAAGCTTGGTGGCCTCGTATGTGGCTTGGGAACTCCAGCTAGGGGGGTCCGTCACGTACAAGACATCTTCCCAGTTCTTCAATGTGGGCAACACCTTGAACAATTTGGGGAGCTTTCCGTGTTTGTAAGTCATCAAAATAGAGCCGATCTTGATGTATGCAGCAATGACTTTGGGAGGTAAACGAACAGCATTCTCGGGAGCTTGGTCTTCGTCGAAAGCTGGGGCTGGGGCTTCGCCCATTTCCTTCTCTTGGATCTTGGCAAGAATCTTATCGGCCAAGTTTGTTGGTTCTTCGTCCACCCCACCGAAGTACTTGTTGAAAAGCTCTTGGTCTTTCTCGTCGATCTCGAGCTCCTCTTCTTCGTAGAACTCCTCTTCGAGATCAGAATACTCTTCGCTGTCAGATTCGTCCTCCTGGTCCAAGTCCTTGTTTTGGGAGAAAGCAGAAGAGTCCCCTAAGGAAGTTCTTGAGCCATCGCCTGCGTTTTCTTCTTCGTCAACTTCCTCCTGTTGTTCCTTGGCAAGTTGCAAGATTTTTCTCGAGGTAGCGGCATCAAGGTAGCCTTCCTCCTGCGGCTCCTTAGACGACTTGTTCTTGGAGCCGGATCTTGGCTTCTCCCTTAGTGTTCCGCCGGAAGTGGTGATATCCCTGTGCAAGGGATTGTGGCGGTTTTTTTCCTTCATGTCCGCGGTGGCGATTTTGCCCATTTTGGTGTTATTATACTTGACGTTGGGAGTTTCTCGATAACCTCACCACTACTGCTCATCGCAGAGGCCAGGAATAATTTTGCATGGGCCGTGGCCTGCACACAGTCGCGCACACTCTCGCTCTCTCTCCACCGTGCGGTTGATCTCCCTCCTAGCAAATCCGTTCATACAGGATATTGACAAATAGTGACGAGTACACTAATGTTTCCCCACACAAATCCTTCAAAGGAACGTGTCTGTAGCCCTGGTTCAAATCAAAAAAATTGGTCACCAGCAAGCAAATCTCTTTGGGGCTCTCGATGGTGGACTTAGACACCGAAGTATGGATTGTAAGCCGTAGAAAGACTAGCTCGGTGTCTGCAACGAGTTTCCCGGAGAATACCAGGTTCCAGATGGGGTTGAAGCCGTTTTCTGCCACTACATCCGTAGCGCCGATCCTTGAGCTGGTGTCCCAGTCAATTGAGCTTGCTCCAAGAATTTCCAAAGTGACAAAGGGATTGACAAAGTCGGACTCGGGCGTCTTGGGGAGCTGCTGTGCACTCACCACCTCGATCAGGAACCGAGCAACAATTTCTTTTCTTTCCGGGGCGACTTTGCGTAAAGTTGACTTGACGAGCCGCTTCCTGAGATCCGGTGGTTTAAGTACATACCCGAGTCCTTGGGAAACATCGAAGAACGCCTCGTTGAGCTGCTGGCCCAAATCGTACGTCTGCCAGTTGGTGGCCACCATCTGTACACCATGTTCCCAGTAAGTGAGCGGAATGAAGTTGGACGAACGAAGCCGGATTTTCGACGGGTAAATTCGCATTAAATAACGCCGGTTATGTTTGTCGAGGGCCTCGGCTTTCTCCGGGTCTCGTAACATGGTATTGGCGGACTTTTCGCTGAGCGAGAAGCAATGGTTGAATGTTTTGGACTCCGGGAGCGAGAAATTCCGGAACTTGAGACCCTGGCAGTAAACACCGAGAACGCTAAGGGTTTCGCTAACCTTACTGGTGGGTTTTCGCCGGAGCTTGAACCTGGGGTTCAGGCCCGACTCGTTGCTCTCACTGAACGAGGTCTGAGTCGTTGAAGAAGTCAAGAAGCGTCCATTCTCGTCGACGCCACTGCCACTAGAACCTTCGCTGGTCTTTTTGACCTTGATAAGCACGCGATCCTTCAATTCCTCGGGGCTGGGAAGCGTGGTACGAGAGTCAAGGGGGTATACGACAAGAGCGGATCCAAAGGTATCCTTCAATATCTGAGCCATGAGCACCTGGGCTCGTGGGGAGCAGTGCACTTCAAGACTTAAGATGAGCGGGTAATGGGTGGTGTGGAAGGCAAATTTCTTGATGGTGGCAAGCACGTTTGTAAGCGATATTCCGTTTGTGAAGGTGCGTCCGTGGTTAACAATAGGCTCTGCGGAAGGGTCGGTCTGGCTGTTCCATACGTCAATCTCGAGACACCGGCATCCTCGTTGGAGTGCCTTGACATAGCCTTCCACTGAGGAGTCACCCCCAACCTGACGGCCAGTTAAGTAGGTGTTATGGGACGAAAGAATGAAGTACTCATTCAAGGGGTGAGAGAAGTAGTCGTCTTGTAGAAACACCTCTTTGGAGGTGGTGCAGAACTTCGACTTCAAGTACTGAGCAAAGTTATCCTCGGACATTCCGGCTTCGGGCGAAGGCGCAAACCTCCGGTACGCTTTTGCTAATGTCTCCGGGTCCGGAGATTCCTTTTGGACATTCGTGATGAATTGCGCAAAAATCTCGAGCGTCATTCGGCCCTGGGGGCCTACAAGACGCGTCCATATGGCACTGACGTCGTCGCGACGCGTGAGAAGCATGACAAACCGCTTGAAATCGTCGAAATCGATCTCGTCCTTGCGCGACAGCGCCACGCGAGAGAAAAGCTCCCGGAGGCGTTCCTGAGTGACGTTGATGCGGAGGCGGCGGCAATATTTCACCACCTCTGCGAAAGTGAGCACTTGTTTCTGCGACCGGTCGGTGTGCTCGGCCTTGCCGCTAAGAATACTGCGCTTGACCTCATCCAAATCCTTAAGGTTTACAAGAAAGTCGTTGGAAATCTGATCCTTGATGTTCTTGAACTTTCCTACTGTGTACACAAGGCGCTTTGCGTCGTGGCTAGTGTCTGCAATGAGGTGCAAGTTTTTCGTTTTGTTTTTGCGATGGTTGAAGTAGGCGATGGAGATCCAACGCCGCTCAAACTCCTTGGAGATGCCGAGTTCCTCGCGATAGTGGCTGGCGAGTTCTCGTGGGGTGATGCTTCGGATATCATCGACATAGAAACTGTGGACGGAGTTTTTCGACACGTGCTTGTAGACGAAACGAAAGTTGGCCGAATCGACCCAAAAGCGGATTTTCTTCTTGGATTTGTGCGACACTTTCAAGAGGAGAAGGCCCTGATTGACCAACACCGACGGCACTTCAAACGACTCGATGTGTTCGAGGGTTTCGGTGAGATTATGATCGGGCGGGATGGCTTCTGAGGGGGTGTATTCTCTTGGGATATTTCCCCCGGGGCTGTTTCCCCCTGGGCTCTTTCCCCCTGGGCTGTTTTCTCTTGATACATCTGCCAATGTGAGATCGGAAAAGGCCTTGCAGACTTCTTTTGGTGCTTCAGCTCCAGGTGAGGGTGAATTTCCAAATCTGGCCGGTTTTTCGCCGGTTTCGCCGATTTCGGTGTTTGGCAGAGGCGTCCGGGATGCCCGGCCTAGGGCCTCAGATGCACCACTAAGAGACCTTCGCCCAAGAACGTGCACCGAGGCAAAATTGGCGATTTTTTCCCGTGCTGTGGCCAGGTCAGGCAATAGGCGGGACGTGCTGTGTCCACGCATGTCTGCCGTTGAGCTAGACAGTTTTTGCATGGTCAAAAAGGTCCATTAGGCTGTGTGGCAAAAGCTGTATTTTTGGGGTATTTTTGGTGGTGGCATCAGATCAATGCCCTGCACTGTGGGAATTTCAGAGGACGCATTGTGAGATTTAAAAATAGAAAGAGGGGTAGATAGAAGGGGAGTGAAATAGAGACAATGAAACTTGGGGAAGTAAACGCGGGGAAATAAAAGCGGGGAAATGATCCACCAAAATAAGATTACACGAAAATTACAAGGAAATACTTTTACCGGCGATTTAATGGAACGGAGCTGAAGATAGGCCCTAAGATGTTGACAGTGCGACTGCGAAAACTTTCGCCCAATATTTTCCTGGGGAAGATTACATCTTTTGTTTAGCCACACCAGCTTTTCAATATATATATATATATGTGTGTGTGTGTGTGTTTTTGTATTTTTGTGTATTCTTTTTTCCGTTTTCCTGTATCAAGATTTCTGTCGGTGCTTTTTTGTTTGTTTGTTGGCATAACTTGGCGAATAGACCCTTGTGAGGGCCATACTAAGCATACAAGTACACTAGGTGGGCCCAATTTAATTCATGTGTATCGCCTTTACCAGGAGGGTATGGGGGCTCATTATACGGGGATGATTTGATTCATTTTTTTTTAGTAATTAATTTTTATTGATTTTTTTGTTTTGGGCAATTTCACAGTTTATGCTATTACCGCTTTTTTCAATTAATATTTAAATTAGTTGTGGGGTTCATAAAAAAACTCTTTTTTTTTTAAAAGAAGTTGCGTAAATAATCTCTATGGATTAGGACTAAAACATGGAATCGAATTCACTGCTATAAAAACGTATTCACTTAGTGCTTTTCAACTTTACTCGAATTCTTAGATATTGCAATTAGGAAGCCAATTCTGCTAATGCGAAAGACGCGCACAACATCCTCGTTAAAGCAGATTATAATGACACCATCTATTTCTTATGAAAAGCAGAAACTATACTGGGAAAGGACCCTGAAAAACTCAATCTAAACGACACACGTGTAATGATAACCCTAATATCTGAGATAACATCTCTGAAAATTCACCGCTTTTAGATTCAACCAAAAAAAGTTATTTTTTAAGAAAACCCACCAAGCGCGCTCTGATTTCCCGACCTGTTCGGGACATTGGCGACCTGCTAAGCTTCTCGGCAATCCCACCACAACTATATTCTATACAATAAATTCACCGATGTGTCAGTGCACGAATTATACTTGGACATAAATGAAATTGGAGAATTTGCTTTTGAGTTTATTCCCTTCTTGGGCTACTGGGGGAAATGCTTAGGCAAACTTATTCTATAGCCAATTGATGTAGGACGACGAATTGGACGGTGTACCTAACCTTCACACGCTTAATATACTTCACACTCATAGTGTTTTATGGTCAGCTATGTATCTCCAAAGTTTGATTCTTCTTGCCGGTGTAAGAACACACTTTAAGAACTCAACACTGTACTATGTTTATTCTCATGGTTAGCCAGTGTGTCTTTACTGAAAGTTGGGGTCTACAGTGAGCACTATATTCTTCTCGCTAGTTCACCTCGACTCTCATCCACTGAATGATAGACTCCAGACATTGTCTCATTAGCATTGTTCTACTCTTCTATAAAAATCCCCGGCTTCTAGAGCTCGGTTCCCACATCCAACCGGACGTTCATACCCTGATCACGCAAGAATTGCTTGACGGTATTCACCTCGTAATCGCCCCTATGAAACATACCAGCACCAAGAGCGGCGTCAATACCACAGTCCATTTCGAACACTTCCTGAAAATGTTCTGGCTTTCCGGCTCCCGAACTGGCAATCACAGGAATGGAAACGTTTTGCTTGATCTGTCTCAAAAGTTCGAGATTATATCCGTTATTTGAGCCATCGTAGTCAATGGAGTTCAACAAGATCTCACCTGCTCCCAAGTCCTCACATGCTTGACAAAGTTCCAAAGCACCCAATTCATGGAACTTACGTCCACCCTGACTACTCACCTGGTAATAGCAATACTTCTCACCATTAGGTCCGTATTTCTTCTCGTCCTTGATCTCAATAACCGCCATAGACGTCAGCTCGGGAGACTCCACGTACACTCGCTTAGGGTCGACGGAAATGACCACGGCCTGGTTACCGAAACAGGAAGAGATTGTTTCGATGGCCGTGGTACCGGTCTTCTTTTTGCCATTGGCATAGTAGTTCTCGGCAATAATGACTGCTTCAGAGCCAATACTAACTTTATCGGCACCCGACCGGAAGTACAAGTCCGCAATCCGAACTGCGGGGAACTTTTCACCCGTGGTGGGATCTGTCATATCCTTGATGCCGCCTCCCACTGTGAGAGGCACAAAGATATTCTCTGCGGCCTTTTTCAAGACTTCAAGCATTGGCAAGTCGCGGATGGGCGAGTTTCTGAACGATGTGATATTGAGGAACGTCACCTCATCTGCTCCTTGATTATAATAACGCGTGGCCAACTCAACGGGTTTACCAAGGTTTCTAACGGCATTTTCACCGTCACTGGATGTCTCCCTCACGTTGTACTGGTCTCCTTTCGTCACCACCAAATCGCCGTTATCGTTTGCTCTGACATCTAAGCATGCAATGATTCTGCGTGAAAGGCCCAGGTCGTCACGGTTGGTCTCTTCAATCGAGACAGCATTCTCTTGCTTTCTCTCATTATTCAAGAACGCCTTAAGCACTCTAAGACCCGCTACACCAGACTTTTCTGGATGGAATTGGGTGGCGAAAAGTCCCTTGTAAGCGACCGAAGCCAAGAACTCTTCGGAACCGTATTTCGCCACACAGAAGTCCCAGCCGGTTTTCTGGGCAGCACTCATCACCTCGCGGTCGTGCTCGTCTCTGATAATTGCAGCGTAAGAGTGAACGAAGTAATACTTATCCTTAAGATTGATACCAAAGAAACTCTCCAGTTGGTCCAATTGGCGAGGACCCTCAAACACGGTATTCACCGAGTTCCATCCGATATGAGGCACTGACTTGATGTGTCCAACTTCGGTGAAAACAGGATCCAGCTTATTGAATTTCTTAAGATCCCAGTCAAGAAAACGTAACCCCTCGGTATCCAGACTTTCCTCTGAAGAAGCGAAAAATGCCTGAAGTCCCACACAAATTCCCATGATTCTTCTGCCACTATCGATATATTTTCTGATGGGCTCAGCGAGACTACGCTCAGTAAGCTGTTTCACAAAGTGGCCATAGTTTCCCACACCAGGGAAGATCAACTTAGAGATATCAGCATCGTATTTTTCAAAGTCTGCGGCATTACGGATGAATACGATCTCATATTCTCCAATGTGTTTGATAGCATTTTTGAGCGATTGTAGATTACCACTCTCGACGTCAATAATATGAACGTATTGGGTCATTTTTCCTTGGGTTTGTGCTTCCTTCAGCTGTAGATTGAGCGAGGTTTCGGTCTAGACTCAGGCGAGGCCCCGCCGCTATAAAGGCGGTGAGCATTTCGTCAGCCGGATGACTCAATGGAGGGGGCTGTATGCACTCCACGATAATCTTGAAGGTCGAGGCAGCACTGGGAAAGTTTAACCCAGAATGAAGCAATGACCCATTTGACAAAGTAAATACTTCTTTCTTTTATTGGTAATCCAATAAAAAGGCTGTTCTCTCATATATCATTATCAAGGGATAACTTTCAGAAGCTTTCCTCATTTTGCGCTGTTTTTAGATTTGGCATTAGGGCGCGAGCCAGCCTCCACTCATTCGCAAAAGAATTTAATTCAGACCAGTCATAATTTCCTTCTCAAGGAGAAGAAAACCGAAAAGAGAGAAAATTTAACTGAAAGGAATGATTTTATTCTGCTGTTCGGTTATTTTGCTTCGAAAAGGAGCTTTACATTTTCCTTTTAACAGGCATTGAAAGCAGTTGAAGGTCAGAGTAGCCATTCCTTTAAATGTCAAGTTCTCTTTTATTTTATTTCTCTTACTAAACAGGATTCCTTTTTAGAAAAAGCCACAAAAAGAATATTTGGGAAGAGGAAGGGCGTTCCTTTTATAGTTTTTTCTTACCCCGCTCTTTGTGGAATTGGCTGCAAATCCGAACGCGTGAGAAGTGGTGCGTGAAACCATAAACCAACAAATTGACTCAATTCAAACAGTTTTTCTTCTTTAAAATACTACTTTGGTGTGTAATTTACTTTTTCTTACTTCGAAATAAGAAATAGAACAACGCTTTTGAGATGTAGTTTCATTATACGAATTAATAGTCAATTATGTACTTTTCAGGTTGGCAGTTGCAATTGCGTTGACTAAACCATACGCGAACCATTAATAGTGTAACACATTTGCTAATGCCTGTGAACTACAAATTGAACGTCCAAGGGAGCCAGCCCTTGAATCATAACTTCTCCGCTTTAATGTAGAAGTAAAAATGGATGTCATCTGCTTCTGTTTTCCCCAAGTTTCCAATGGACTCTTTGAAAGCTTGGAAATGATCCAGATCGTTAAACAGCTCGTGAAGCGACATTTCAGTGTGTTTGATGAGAAAAGCATTCATTTGGTTCTTAGAGTTTAGAAGAACCGAAGAGAACTTCACATTATGGGCCCCAAATAACTCCCCTAGACTAGAGATAATGGATTTCACGCGATCAAATGTGAAATTATGCAGCCATTCGGCACTCTTAGTCCCAGGTACTGATGCGGTACTGTCACTATTTGAATCTTCTGCAGAGGAATTGGCTTTAGTGCCTTTTTGTTGATTGTTGAGCGAGCCGAAACACTCCACTCCAGGTATCATCATTGGGAGTTCTAACACCCCACCTTTCTTTAAAAGCCGATGGAACTCGCGGAGCATGTTTCCATAGTTTGCAGGCATCACCTGAGAGGTGAAGTCTCGTGATTGAATGACACGGAAGGTTTCAGAGCGGATGGTGGACATGGAGTGAGCGTAGTACTCGAAGTTAATGGGTCTGACCAAAAGTTTTCCTGGGTTGACCTTGTTGGCATGCCTTCGGTGCGCACGAACCAATTCTTTGCGACTTATTTTCAGGAAAGTAGAATAGTCCAGCAAGTTCAACCTCGAGAAATATGTCTTGAACAAGTGTGCATCAGATTCTTGAAGAGAAGTCTGTTCTGCAGAAGAAGGACGGAGCGAAGTCTGGCCAGACTCTTTTTCTGCAAACAGCACGTTTTCATTGAGGAGACTTGCCTCAAAGACCCGTACAAAAGGCAAGGTAATGGCAAGGTACCACGAATAGTTTGAGCTGAAGGAGCTATTGAAAACAAGCACCTTGAGGGATTCGGGTTTCTCCAAGTGAATATTAAGGTCGTAAAGGTTAAAAAGGTATTTTGTGATACGGCTTTCGATCATAAAGTCGTTGTTCAACTTGACCAAGATCTGGATGGTATACTTTTCCAAGAGAATGAAGTCAATGGCAGTTTTTTTGATTTCCAGCAACAACATCTCTACCCGAGAAGCTAGTGTCGAGATATCACCCTCGTAGTTATCTTTTTTAAGGGCGTAAAACGCGTCAGCTAAGCTAGTAAACCCTTTTTTGATTTCATAATCAGTTTTTTGGGTCTCGGTCAAAGTCTCGGACTCCTCAGCGGTCAATTCGGGAAATGCGATGATGTGCCTGACATAGTTCATGAAATTTCCCTGGATCAATTGCTCGCACGCAAGTTTACGGTAGCAAGACTTATTTTGAAGCTGGAGCTTAAGTGATGTCCGCAAGATACTGCGGCATTTGAGTAATTGAAGACTGAGGAAACGTTCTAGGCACAGTCGGTCTTTTTTTTCCTCGTCCAGCATCAGTTCCCAACGGGTGTAGAGCGCAGCAGTACGTCGGCCCAAGAACTTTGCTAGGGAGTGTTCTCGTACGGTGGCGAAGTTGATAGGGTCATTGACGTGGTGGTCGGCGATAACGTCGAGAAAATCTTCAAACTTCTGGAGCGGAATGCGCGGGTATATGAAAGTGTTGCGTATGCCAACTTCTGAATTGAAAACCGACGAGTCTGTAAAAGGAACGTACTCGGGTATAGGTTTCGGCTCGTAAGAAACCTGCTGGGGTGACACTTGCTGGGGTGATGCATGTTGGGGTGATGTCTTGTTGGGCGAGGTCTCATCTACAGGACGTTCATTCGTGGTGTCGTTGAAGTCTTGGTGGGTGCCCTTTTCTAGAGCTTGTGGGTCTTTCTCGGTGGCTACTTCAGGATCCGTTTCAGGCGTGGCACAGGAAAATTTATGCGTTTCCTTTTCAGCAGCCTCATTGTGTTCAGAATCCGTTTCTGGGACTTTCAGCGTCTGCTTGATTGGCGTGAACCCCAGGAACGTCGAGTGGTGCCCGGTGTTACTTGACCCGCGAGACGCGTCTGATGCCACACTCGGCCGGCGGCTGGAAAGAGAGGGGAAAATCAGCTGGCTTGTTTCACTACGCTTACGGCTCGTACTGGTAAGTCTCTGGATCAAGCTGGGCGGTTTTTCTTCGGCGGATACCGGTGCGGAGTCCGTGGCTTGATGTAGGGACAGTGCAGAGTGGTTGGGGTGTGTTGGGAGAGAAGAGTGGTTGGGATGTGTCGGAACAGAGGAGTGAGTGGGGTGTGTTGGAAGTGAGGAGTGAGTGGGATGAGTTGCAAGTGACGCAGAGCGAGAAAGCGAAGCATCCGACGCCCCAGAAGCTCCCGAGGATACCCGACTAAGTTTGTTCTTGGGCTTGGCCCGCAGTTTCTGCTGCTGCTTCATTTTTTGCTGCTGCTGGTACAGCATAGTAGGAACAATAAAGAAACTCATGGCAGGTTATCAATGCAGTAGGAATGAACGGAACCGAATGAAATGGAGGGGATGAATGAAAAAGGAAACAAGCAATTGTTAAGATGGGGGACGGTGGAAATTCCGTGCACCAGTTTTTACGTGTTCTGATGTTCGTGCACCGGTTTATCCGACTTGTGATGTTCGTGCACGGGGTTTTTCCGGGTTCGTTGTCTTTTTCCGGGCGCCCGTTTTTCCGTGGACAAGTTTTTCCGGTGTGGGTATTGGCCGCTCGTCCTTGTGAGGGGAATTGTGCTTGGGTTTTTTGATAACGTGGAAGCGGATGAGGTGTTCTCTGACTAAGCCACTGCGGGATCGGCAATACATTTAAAAGACAGATTCACCGTGCGCGGGAATTAAAAAACCGAGCCGTGAGCCCCGCAGTATACGGCTGAGCGGGTGGGGACTAGCGGGGGTTTTGATGCAAAGGGAATGTTTTGTTGATGGGGGGTTTCTTTCTTTTTTTTTTTTCTTTTTTTCTTGCCCCTTCAAATGATATCTTTGATTTTTTCTCTTTGGGAATTCGCTCCTTT
The DNA here is from genome assembly GCA_005406065.1 of Metschnikowia sp. JCM 33374. NCBI lineage: Eukaryota > Fungi > Ascomycota > Pichiomycetes > Serinales > Metschnikowiaceae > Metschnikowia > Metschnikowia sp. JCM 33374. The sequence continues at coordinate 33,871 of BIMT01000067.1, forward strand.
CTGGTAGAATTTTGGGCGTACGTTTTGTAGAGGTGAATGAGGCATTTGATTTTGAGGCTTTGAGGCTTTGAGGCATTGAGGCATTTGAGGCATTTGAGGCATTTGATTTGGAGCATAGATCGGGGCATACACTCCTACATCATCCATGCACGGTCCCGGTTATTGTGGATCGGGAAACGCGTGTCCACGTGATCGGGTATCTTGGTCTGGGTAGAGAACGGTTAGCCGGGGTGCTTCTCTGGGAGGATTTCTTATTACCATGCTTTGTTAAATATCAGGGTAGTGCCAATGAGAAGATTGCTGGTTATTTTAATTGTGGCATACTTCCCTTGACTTTTTTGTCCATTTTAGTCAACATGGCCTCCTTGTCTGAGGTGGTCATGACGTCGAAACGTGCGCACCTGTAGTGCACATACAGTAAAGGTGGGACCGATTTCATGGACACGCAGCATGCCCACTACTCTGTTCCAGGCTGATATATTTCTTTGGATATGCAGTGGACTACAGGGTGAGGAAGAAGTGGTCCTTTTTTTTGTCTCTTCAACAGCGTATGCTGGAAGAACGGCATGTTCTACTGCTACGAGAAAAACGGTGTTTCGGGAATGTGACTGTATGGCATGTCTGGCATATGGATGTCGGGCATATATGACAGGATTCTAGACAACGTGTCCCAGTCGGTTCCACGTCCCAACGACCATTGTTTAAAACAACGCCCTCAATGGGATGATGCCGTCACATCGCAATCTCCTGCGAAGTACTGCCTACGACCTACATGAATGTATTTTATCTTGCTGACCCTCGGAAATTAATCTCCAGGTAGTGTCCTGTCTGAGTATATATATGGCAGGTCATGACTTCGTGTTGCGAGTTTGGGTTTCTCGAGGTTCAATATAGGTATATTGGGCGATGCACGACCATGCTCGATGAAGTCGCCGAGGGCAAAATTTGTTGAAACTTAGTGAGACGCGCTAACGTTCACACAGGCTTTACAGAATCGATCAATTTTGGAAGGTGGTTCGGTTATGCTAGACTTTAACCTACTCCACCTCGATATCTTATTCTATCTAACTATCTTCACTCTTAGTCTCCAGTGGGGATTAAAACCCCTTTCTCGCATCTTCGGTGGGAAAATCTGGGATCCAGCCTCCTCGCACCTCGTCGGGGAATGGTCGTGTTTCACCTAAATTCTAGGAGATGCTCGGATCCATATTTTTCATAACAAAATTACAATCGGGCCGAGAAAAGAATGGACTGACCCCGGATGCAAAAGACCAGGGTCAGATTAGTTAGATAGATTAAGTTGTCTAGGTGGAGTAGCTCACACCCCGACATAACCGACCACTTTCCAAATTTACCCACGCCGCAAAGTCCGTGTGAACGTTAGCGTATCTGACTGAGGTCCCACAAAGTTCAACGCTTCCTCGTCAACAGGTGCGCACGTGATGTGTCCCAAATGGTGTAGTAAGATCCCTGAAAGTGCCATGGAGTGGGGTTTCTTTTTGCGGCTGCTAGAACGTAATTACTTCCGATCAGCGAATCTTAAATCCGCGGAAATGCCCGAGATGTAGTTCTAGGTTATCATGGGGCAAATTTAAGAGGAGATTCTTCCAGACACCCGATCAACCGAATATCGAGGAATAATCGCGGCATTTAAATATGTATTTGTTTAAAAGCAATTCAAACTCAGGATAATTGCTGCCACATACATCCGTCGGCGAACACCAAAGCTCCTGTAAACAAGAAACAAATAAAGGAATTCATAGATCCTTCTCATCATGCCTCACTTTCTTGCTCTACACCACGCTTTGATAAAAAAACTCCTGAATTATCTTCGGATCTACACCTTTTCCCCATCATCTTCTATTAATATACATAAATCCCCCACTCTACTTCTTCTTCTTGATGAAAGAAGTCGTCTTTCCCTGGGGAGCAAGCTTTCGGCCCTTGAACGGTTGAGGGCCATCAGTATCCTGCTTGCTGAAAGGCTCATACGATCTCTTTTTGCGGCGAATCTTAGGGTCGGTGTTTTCGAGCACCTTCATCTCCGAAGCCAAGTAATCAAACTTCTCTTCTTCTTGACGCGGTTTCTGCTTGTTTTGCGGTTTTCTGAGCTTGGTTGGGCCCAAAGTGATGATTTCCTCTTTGGCCGCTTGAACCACCAGGGGCTCTTCCACTTGAGCCAGGTCCCCAGTTGCAGAGGCACTTTCTGGTTCAACAATGTTGTCCGTACCACTAGTCTCGAAACTGCCCGCGGTATCCTTTAATGGCGTGAACGAGATGGCGCCCAACGTTTCTAGTCTTTCCTTAAGTTCGCTAGTGTGCACGAGTTTGGGCTTAGACCCATCTTCAGGGACTCGTACCGAGAAACCAGAGTCCATCAAAACACCCAGGAAAATCCTCGACTCATCCGCAATCATGTCGGCATGGGCATGGCCACAGACTTCGCGCGCCTTTTCTGCGATCAAAGAAAACAACTCGGTTATTTCTCCCACCAGGCGAGAAGTCACCTCGAACGTTTTGGGTTGTGGCGAAGAAACCACCGCAGTGGTGTCATCTTCATCCATGGCGCTGAAAGAGTTCTGCACCAAAGTGGTCAAAGGGTCCAAGTTTTCCCGGAGGATCTTGGAGAAGTTGGTGAAGCAGCTGGTGACCAGATGCTTGGTGATGGGTTCCAGCAAAGTGCACAAGTTCAACACCACCCGGTTGGCCATGACATAACGAGGAGATTCATCCAATTGCCTGGCCAACTGGTCGCGCCACTGGAACACCTCATGCACGAGCGCATGCTTGGAACGCGGAATGTTGTACAGCGTGATGAAGTTGTCTGCCGACACGGTTTCGTTGTTGAACATGCCGCTGTTGTAGGAAGTGGCCGGGCGGAACTTGACGTACTCGAACCGCTTGCTGGCCACCTTGCGCGAGTTTTCAAGCACCTCGGTGAGTTTTGCCGGGCCCGCGGCCAAGAGACGTGCACGGAGCTGGTCATAAATGTTCAACAAAAAGTGGGTGTCAGCACGGGCGTAGTCCATCATCACCGGCGGGAGCGGACGAAGACGCCAGTCGGCAAGCTGGTACTTCTTGGACGTCTTGAATTTGGCAAATGTCTCAAGCAAGTAGGCGAGGGAGAATTTGGGGAACCCGAGTGCCTTTGAAGCAAAGTAGGTGTCGAACAACGACACGATGTAGAGCCCCAAGTCGCGCTGCAACCAGATGATGTCCATATTGGCACCATGGAACACCTTGACAATGGCCGGGTTGGCGAAAATCTCGTTTAGAGCGGTGAGATCGTCGCGCAAAGCAAGCGTGTCGACGATCCAGTCATGGGACCGGTTGGAGATCTGCATCAAACACGTGATTCCGTAGTATGTTCTCAAATCGTGGTGTTCCAAGTCGACAGCAATCTCCAGGGACCCGCGCAATTCATCGATCATGGTGTGCAAGGATTCCACCGAGTCTACCCACGTGGCCTTGGTCAGGTTCCAGTCGGTGGATGCCTGGACTTGTACTGGAGCCAGGATCGACGCAGGATAGTCGCTTTTGGTGATTTCCTCGAGGTATGGCTGCTCATAGTGGGCAGGCGAGCTACCGTCGTCATGCAACACCAAACATTGGTCTAGTGGCTTGGTTGCGTGGGGTTTGCTAGTGAGTCTGGGCTTGAATGGGTGTGTTTCCGAGTTGTCCACGGGCACGCGGAAGTGCACCTGGGGTTTCTCTTGTACGGTGGCGGTGAGGGCCGGGTCCGACGCGTCGTTCAAGCTCAAGTACTCGCTGGCAGTTTTGGGCGTCTTGAGCTCGTCTATGGCCAAGTCGGCCTTCTCGAAAAACACATCTAGCGCATCGGAAACCTTCTTCCACAGGCCCTCACTGGCAGCAGACGTTTCGCCATACTCCAAGAGTGGCAGTGCGTCCGAACCACCCACAAGAAGCTTGTTGGCAATCTCCAAGAGCCGCTGGCCCGAACTCTCAAAGCTGGCACCTAATTTGGGGTCCACCGAAGAATGGAATTTGATGTCTTTAGCTGCAAGAGCAGACGCAGCTCGGATGGTGGCCATGGCCCGAGGAAGAACATTTTCATAGGGGTCCGCCGGCATTGTGTGGGGGTGTGTGTGCGTGGTATTTGTGTTTATAGATTTCTTTGGGTATGGATGAAGCGTTTTTCTTCACTGCTTGGTTTGCACAAAAACACCGAATGTAATCCAATAGGCAAGTAAATACTCTTCTCTGCTTCTTTTGAGATTATTTCTTTTGAGATGTGGGTGTGCAGAGAAGCGCAGAGGATAAATCGCAGATGGCCACTAGAGATGAAAATCTGCCCGCACAGGTTGGTGCGCAGGGAAAAAAAGTGCGCATGCCGGACATATAAGCTCATCTCTTCGCACTAAGCCCAGGGCTATGGCTTTTATTACCGGAACGATTTTTTCTGTGATAGAAAAAATATAACACTACCACAAATAAGGTAATCATCCAGCCAGTCCAAATACATATACCCCGCCATACCCAAGATGAGTCATACGTGCGTGAGCTGTGCTCTTGAGTTCCAGGATGTTCCTTCGCAAAGAAGCCACATGAAGTCCGACTGGCACAGATATAACTTGAAAAGAAGAGTGGCGCAACTACCTGCCATCAGTGAGCCGGTGTTCAATGCCAAAATTGCCCTGTTGGCAGAGGAGGAGGAGCTGCCCGCAGAGCTCAAACTGGCACGTAAACAGGTGACCAAGAAGGATTTGAAACGCCAACAGAAGGAGGCGTTGCAGGCCCAAAGAAGAGAGCTTCTTGCTGCCCGAGAGGCACTCCAGGAGAAGTTCGGCAAGCTCAATGTGAACGGGACGGAACAAGCCAAGGAAAGCAACGAAACGAGCGGCGAATCGGGTGCCCAGACGCCCCACACCGCCGAATCGCAACCTCAATCTGGTGCGTCTGATGAAGCCGCTGCCAGCGAGTCGGAAAAGACCATCGAAGAGAAACTTTTGGCTGAAAAGCTCGCCAATCGCGTGGAAATCCCCATCACCACGTGTCTTTTCTGTCCTGCGAAGAAAAAGCAGAACTTCGCCACGTTGGAGGAGAACATCGAACACATGTTCAAAGACCACGGCCTCTATATTCCCGAAAGAAAGTACTTGGTGGACCCTGAAGGTTTGATCCGCTACTTGGGCGAAAAGATCGGCTTGGGTAACATGTGCCTCTGCTGCTCTTACCAGGGTAAGAACCTCGAGGCCGTGCGTGAACACATGGCTTCCAAACGCCACATGAGAATCCCCTACGAGACCGAGGCGGAGAAGTTGGAAATCTCCGATTTCTACGATTTCACCTCTTCGTATGGCGACGTGGCCAAGCCCGTGGCTGAGGCCAGTGCGGACGATAACGAGGACTGGGAGGATGTTTCTGACGACGGCCAAAGCGATGGCGATGGCGACGACGACGAAATCATTGACGACGATGCTATTCCGGAGGACCCCATCATCGATATGGGCACCGAGCTTATCTTGCCCCTGGGAGCCGTGGTGGGCCACCGTTCTATGGCCAAATACTACAAGCAAAACTTCCCTCCCGAAAGAATCTTATCCGAGGGACAAGGAACGGTTATTGCTGCCGAGACAAGACACTTTGTTGCTCCTGGCCAGAGACAGGAGCTTGCCATGGCCAAGAGAGCATGGAGTCTGCAGAAAAAGAGAGAGGACACCAACGACAGACGTGCACAGAAGTTCATCAACAACCAGCCCCATTTCAGAGACCCTCTTTTGCAGTAGGCACGTGGGCAGTGGAGTATTTTTATTTCTTCTTATTTTCTTTCGTTTTTGAGGTTTATAGATAATTGACAAGTGAAGAATGCACGGGGCTTTTGTAGTTTATGTGAATATTTTTGGGGGTGGGAAGTGATTCAAAGGTTACTGGTCTGGCCTGCTTGAAATGCAAGATATGAGGCAATATGATTATGTTGATCTCTACTATGGGTGATCACAAGAGCATGACTGATTTCGATAACTGGGAAATATAATCAAAGGGGTTTGCATCTGTTACGAGAACGCCAACGATGTGAACAAAACGATATCGAGATTATTAGGATTTCATGAGAAAAACACACCTAATACTCTTTCCCAAGGTAGCGCAAAAACGGTGCTACAGGGCCCAAAATGGTACCACTTCAGTAGGATTTACGCATGTTTGTGTAAACGGCGGTTCTCTACATTTTTATCTCACCCTGAAGGTTTCTGGGTACTGAGTACTTGAAAATTCACAATGTGCAAAAGACAAGTTGTAACAAGATGCCAATTGTGGATTAAGCCTGATGCTATTGGAAGGTTACATTATTGGAGTAGCTATGGAGGGTGTGCAGGAAAACCACTTCATGCACCCCACGACCACCAAGGTCTTTTAGCCACTTGTATAATGTGGACTTTTAATGGATTGGGTGTTCTATTGTGCTGCTTTTAGAGTACACGGAGTACGCTGAAAGAAAAGCATTTGAGAAATACGGGCTAATTCATATTGCGGATTGGCTGACTAGGCGAGGTTCTAGAGACGGAGTGGTCTGAGCCAACAGAGACAAAAAAAACAAAACCAAAAAAACGTAAAAACCCAAAACGGTCGAATTTTCCCCGAATCTTTTGCCATTTTTCCGTTCTGAACAGTATGTGCCACATATTAATATCACTTTGGGCGTTTCTAAAGACACATTAACTCACCTTCCACTGCTCTTGTATTTGCACATTGCAGCCACTATCTACCCACCAACACGGAGTCAGATTATACCTATGGCCCACTCCTGGCTATATTCAAAAGATACCTAATTCAAATCATTTTGGATGATTATTTTAATCTTCAGGATATTTCTATAGGAGAATATTCAGAAAGCCGTGGGCGGCGAAACTGGCTAGTGTCGTCAAAGAAAATGTGGCACAACCGGGTATACCAATATTAATAACTTTTATTAGAAGAAGGGGTGCTGATTCCATTGAAGCCTATTTCTTGACCAGGACTGGGGCATAAATCGTGGGACAAGTCAATATCACAGTGATATAGGAGATTTTTCATACGGCGTACCCAACGTATCGAGCACTGGAATACTTTTAAAGTGTGCATAGTTTTTACCATTTTGACATAGTTTCCGACTGGTGCATCGAAGCAGTCCATGTCACGTGATGTGGCGTCGGGATCCGTCGATGTCCGCACGGGCGGGAAAAAAGGGAACTTGATGAGTAAATTAGAGTAGCCTTTTTTCCTTTACGGATTACCCGTGATAGTAGTAACGGGATAATCCTGGAATATTGTTGTTGTTTATATCACATATATTTGAACTGATTAGACGATAATTGAAAGTCCATGGTGTATGCGCATCGACCGCGCTCCCACTAGTCACGTGACCAGGCGGCCACGAAATGGGTGCAAAAAAGTGTCTTCATGATAATAATGTCACAAAAAAACGAATCACTATTAGTTTTGCCAAATATCTTTGCTTCTTCTTTTACTCAACGACATACTTGCTACATTAGAATATAAACTATATCTGAGTTATGCGTCCAGTATCTCGGCCCCACACTCGTACCCAAACCCGTACCCAAACCCACACCCAAACCCACACCCAAACCCAAACCCGTACCCAAACCCCTAACATTGACCTAAACCCAGTCGAAGTTATACACGACTTACGTGCACGACTCCGGATGCTTCAAATGAAGTTTGATTTCGAAGAAAAAAAAGGTCTGATGAACTACCAGCGAGCAACCAACATTGCCCAGTCATTGAATGAGATCGAGAAGGCACATCTACTTCTCATGCAAAAGTTTGATTTCCTATGGGACTGTCTTGCCACAAGGATGGAGCCTAAGGGGTCTACTAGGGAGATTGCCAGGCTTAAGAGTGCGCAGAGAAAAGCATCGTAGGTGGGTGTTCCCAGAAAGTGTTGTTTGATGTGGTTATGGCGACGGTTTCGACATTTACAAGACGTGGGAATAGGGTGTATTGCATGGGATCACATACGCGAGGTGTTTATGGTTGGCAGACATCTAAGAGGGTGTGAAATAGATGTTTTCTGGTACGTTTTATAGATTTCACCTTTGTATTTGATCCCGAGTCATTGTATGTATATTTTCGAAGATCTGACCTACGCCTGTTTCATAAGAAGGCCTTTCAATGGTCACAGCTTAGTGAGAAACACCACTGAAGATGGTTTCTGGAAAAATCATAAGTGTTTTCGAAAAATATATTATACCTCTATGGAGTAATTCTATCGTTATAAATAGATACAATGGGATATCAAAGGGGTTTGGCTACCAGAGACGCTCTACTGGCCTCCATCAATAATGTTTGACTTTTTAGGCTATCCTTGAATGGATCTAAGCAGTCTGCTTTGGGACTATGCTGTTTACCTGCTACAATCACCATCAATTGCTGCCGCCTAGTCACCTCAACTTCCCATGGTTCGAAACACTACCAGTTTCCTGGCTGGCTCTAGAGGACTACTGTCCAAATCCAGCAAGCATCTCAACTATTACCAGTTTCATGGTGCATGGACACTTGCTCACAATGGCAAGTGGACTTGCCGTTAAGAATATGCCAGCATCCAGCCATACGCTCCATAGGCTCCATACCCCGCGATGACGTTTTACTCTTTGGATTTAGTTTAGGAATACTTACATGTGCCTCTTCCCACGCGTTGTTCTGCTCGTGAAAAAGATGTTAGATTGATTTGAATATATACATTGAATCAAAGATAAGTCGAAGCCCCTTATATTCGCTGTATTTCTTTCAAACAAACAATCAGACTTATTCCATACCCTTTCTTGTTCTTCAGCTTTGATGGCCAGCCCATTCTGTTCTTCAAAGAAGGGTAAGACCTACAATCAGGCAATTGTATCAGTTAGAGAGACCTACATAGCCCAATTCCATACAAGCAGATTTCGTTTAAGAGGCAGAAGTAGTGATATTCCTGTACTGATATCAGGGTAAATTGCAATTCTACGGTTAAAACTTACTAATATATAGTAAATACTGAACTACGTGAAAGCTCATTTTTTTGGGATTTCTCACTAGGAAATTCACCTTCCCAAACCCACAACATCCCCCGGTGCTGAAGAGCTGCAGGGGATAATTCCACAATTATGAACGCAAGGCCGCGTATAAAAGACCCATTTTTAGATAATACAATTCGCATCATAAGAATTGAAAGCATTCCAATCCCCATTGAAGGTTGATCACGAAACCACGAAACCATGTATTGGTATTCAAACGTGTAGGGCCCAAGCCTTGACTAGAATATTACACTACCCCGGGTTGGTAGATCAGACGTTGAATGAACGTAACGTCTTTTAAAGGCCTATATGTTTAATAATCTGGGATATGGGGGCATTTCTGGAAAATCAGCCCCTACCTCGGGACCCAAAAACACCTCGATCGTTCCGGATCTGGTCTTCCAAAGGCCGTTCTGTGCACCACTCATCCTTTTACACCTTTACTGAAATTCTGATCAATTTACACCGATTCTATGCCATTTTACTGATTAGTATGTATACAAATACCCCAGATACCCGACAACTCATATCCTTACACATAATACACTTTATCTGCTTACAATTCTCGCCCGTTTAAAATATACAAATTTAGCACACAGACTACTATTCCATGCACATTACGAATTTAGCAAACATCCCAAGTACTACCAGTGTGTGTGTGTGAGAAGTCTTTAATCGACGTCATAAAAGCACCAATAGGACCTTCATCGAAAAACGGCCAATGTGACTTTTTGCATGATGAATACCTCGAATTCATCCAACAACTTCTTTGACGGAAGGGAACTAAGCATCACAGTAAGAGATGGTAACATCATTATCACGTGTATTATAGAAGTAGTCCATTCAATAAGTGATTATTCTTGGACAGCTATCGTTTAATTTAGAGGACTCGGGTTCTCTCAATATATTCTGGGAGAGCTTATTTGACCAGCACCACACAGCTACAATACTACTTTGATCACTATACTGTTATACATCTGTGGCCACTATGATGAATAACTATTTGTGAATACAGTGGCTTCGATGTAAGTGATCTCACGTGCGATGTCCTGATTACGCCCTGCAGTGTGAGCCGTAGGTTGTCCCAGTCCATTTACAGTGTAAGTCTCAACAGCAGAAAAGCAAATTTTCCGAAAACTAAACCATGTGTGATAATGGCCTAACCCATTACCAATTTCGTTGGTATTACGCCTTGCTTTACACCCCGAACAAAGATTATGTATGTCCAGCATCTCTTGTTAGTGGGCAAGAAAACATGTTACCGAACCCATTAAGTAGTCATTATTTTTTATTTGATCTTATTTTAAAGAAGCCAAGAAATAGGGAGTTCTATTGACGGTTCTAGAATTACCTTAGAAACATATATACTACCTCTTGCCTTTGACTCTGTTGGAAAAGATGTGTTGATTTTAAGAAATACGAATCACGATATATTCTGCACCTGACTCAACATCAACACTATTGACTCGATTAAGTAAAAGGCTGGGCATAAACTTACCTTGTAGAAGTACTTTCGTGACATGAAGATATAAACTGGCCAGAAAGTAGATTCCGGCTATCTTGAAAAGTATATATTATAAGGAAACAAGAATCATTAATCTCTGATTCAGCATTATCTTAGGTGAGGCCAGGTTTCCAAGCTGACATTTAACAGTTATTTCTCTTCATACATCGGCCTCATCAGTTCAATCCGTCAGTGATGATATCTACTCGACACCCAATAAAGGCACATTCACATAACAGCAACCTATGGAGCAATACCACCATTTTCAGCCGAAGAAATTAGTACTACCTTTCTGTCTCTTAGCGCAATATCATGAACGCAAACACGGTGAAACAAAGTGAAAGAAAAAGATAAAAACTACTCTAATTCGCGAACCTAAAAACCGAATGCTAAAACATACAACATTGTGGGCAGTGAAGATTCAATATGTAAATTCAAAAAATCGAGTATAGAAAGTAATCAAAAAAAAAGGTTTTATAGGCGTATCATTGCCAGATGGTGGGGTATTGAGTTGTTTGGGTAGGGAATAGATGCCCTGAACTCAGTGATGTGTTAATAGTTAAATGAGCGTAGGCAATTTATTTACACCAGAAACCCCTTACAGAAGGGAGCTGATGATGAAACTTTGGCGACGCATATCGGTGGCTACTACATGATCACAAGGTTCCAGAAAGCAGTCACCAAGGAGTCGCTATTCTCATAGGTGAGGTATACAGTGACGGAAAAACGACATAATTTATTACCAAGTGGTCAACAGGTTGGCCATTCGTATAACAAGCGGAATAATAGAAAACGCTTATCTGAATGCTTCCTAACTTGTTTAAGTTTTTGGTAAAGGCTTAAAAGGCCCGCATTTAAGTACCCTGATGTGGTGTGGTGTGGTATTGTATTTCACTATGAATTATGCGAAGTGTTCTTCTAGTGGTACCAGAATATTGAGACTTGGATATACTCAGGTCCCTTATTTACACAAGAAACGTATTTCATTACACGCCGTTGCCATCAGCTTCTTTTTCTTTCCCTGTGGCTTGGGTTATAGACCTACATCAAAAACGACTCGATAGGTATCAGTGAAATAAGGGTCCTGTCGGATAATAATGGAAACCCTTTTGGCACCCAATAGTATGATCGCGTCCAAGAACCTTTAGAATCCATCTCTCTTCGAACCCAAGTTTCTCAACCTACTGGTGCAAAACTCTTATTTCAAGCTAACGGGTCGTCCAAACTGATATGATAGATTTACTCATTACTACTTATATCAATTTGTCACTCGAATTTATCCACTTTAGATCGGGAAACAAAGTAGTTGCGCTTTGCAGCACACCCCTCCAAATAGAAATGCACCACTAAAAGACCAAATATAGTAAATGTGACAATGGATATAACTCCTCGATGATGACATCGGCTCGGTACTAATTGGTACCAACACTGGGTTTCATAACCAGTAACCTCACAAAATCCTATCGTTTTAGAAGGTTTATGCTATTATATGACCCAGTATATGATGGCAACTGTCAGCGTATTTGTTTAACATGTGAAATATTTTAAATTTGCTCTGTAAATGTTTTGATTCAAAACAAACGACTGGAAGTGATCTTCGCTCATTTTAATTACATCATGAAAAAAAAGAAAGCCTTGAAGCTACCTTATAAATTGTAAGGCTTGGTTTCATATAACAATTATTTCATTCTAAAGTAAAACAGAGGGGTAAATCCGTACAAATATTCGTTTCTACAGACATCATTCCAATTAATTGAATGTTTTCATGTGAATCACATGAGTTCTTTCTCAATATCTACCTTGAATGGCCGTGTATATTTACTGGGTATCAGTTAGTCGACGAGTAATCCATTATTCTCACCCTTCTTCTAGAAAATGACGTTTTATCAAAAGAAAAATTTACCGGAAGCATAAAACTTCTTTTAGGTGGTCCTCCGAATGAAAATTAAGCTGGTATCTCAAATACCAAAACAGTAGTTGGGCACGCACCATTTTTGCTTCAGATGCGCACACGCGAAATTTTTAGTTTCGATAAATTCTTCGATAAATTTCTGCCAACGATGCCAATGATGATGTGGTCAGCGTACTTAGGTAAAGTAATACCACTCCACGCATTTAATCTTGTTTTATTCCTTAGAAATCAAGCTGCTTCCAGAAAAGTAAGGAGCATCGGCCAAAGCGTTATAATCGATTGTCTGCGATTGGCCATTCAGAACAAAACCAAATATTATAATTCTTTGTGCTGTTTTATCGAGTCAACTTTCGTACTTTTATTTAACGAAATAAATCCAGAATATAGTATTGGGGAATATATTCGATGGGGTTACTATAAATACGAGTTTGGCAGAATGCGAATATAGTCGGCCATTTCTCGCATCTTTATAGGTAGCCGAGATACACCAAACGACTGTAATATTCATAATGTATCTACCTCTACTGTATTTTATTGCAGCATATGGATCCGTGAATGGTGGCTTTATTGACCTTTTGCATGTAGATAAACAGTTGACCAAGAGCGTGCGTGAGAATACATCAAGTGCGTATTTGGAAAGTCTTTCTTGGAGCAGTAATCACACGAAAACATGGGATTTATCCTATGGTTTTACTGGTGGATACCTAGAGACGAAGGCTGTAATTAAATATTTAGTACTACGCCTTATTGATGTGACTGTCGGAAATACGGGAACACGGGGCGAAGACAAGGTAGTGGAGTATCTCATAGATACATTTTTGTATTGTTCATATCTATTATGAAGGACTCTAAATGTGGGTCGAATCGAATCCCGGTAAGGTTTGAATATTTGGAAGGGGTGGATTTTCTCCCAAAAGAAATCACATTTCAAAGTGATCGAAAGTATGGCAAGGTATTGGATGTTTTTGAGTGCTTTGATACCCAAACCAGCACTTCCAGGGAGTTTAAATGAGACAAATTGGGTCATCTCGTGTATTTCCGTCCAACTATTACGTAATTCAAATACAAAAAGGTAAGGAGCCTGATACATAGTGGGAGTAGATGTCTAATACCTTACGAAATATCTTAATGCATTAAGAACTGACTGTGTAGCCGTAAATCTAGCAACCTCCATAGCCAAAGTTCTTCAAAAGAGAAAAGTGCTGGGTTGTATAAGACGACTTAAAGTATAAACATTCATAAGTTTTTTGAAGTAGTATAAACACAACCGAGGAATGAAGAGTTTCTCAAACATTTTCTAGGCATTATTTCAAAAGGACGTCATCGAAAAACAGAAAACATATCTTGGCATCAATATCGAGTATTCTTCCATTATATGAACCTCACGATGATCATCTGGCTATACTGAGCTCGTTGGTTATTGAAAAGATGGCTGAATAAAACAGAAACCGATCGGTCAAGAATTTGGCAACGGGAGTTTCCACATGGGAGGACATAAACTTAATGGCCCGTAGGACAGCTACAATATACTGACTTTATGTTAGAACGTAGTGACCTTTTTAGATTATTATAGGTATATGTATTGATGCCTCGTATCAACTCCTTGAAGAGTAAAAGTATTTACTCACAGAAGAAAAACTCTTTCTTCTGTCCATCGTCCGAGACGTTTGGTAAGTACACACACGCGCCAGTCGTCAACTCATGACGTGGCCGTCACGTGAGTGTACCGTCACGAACGCCACTGCGCTTTCTGCCAGCGGCTGACACTCCCATTCCCGTGTGTTATTCTCTGCACACTGGACAATAACTGCGCATGGCTTTAAGCGCCCGTATCATGAATTTTCCATCGAATCCTAAATATGGGTAATGGCGCCCAAATGGTATTCTGGTAAGTCCCTTCGTGAGTGTATCTGCCACGTTATCCTCTGTACCGACCAGCTCAACTTCTATGTCTCCGATCAGGACCCTTTCCTGGACGTGTTTCACCTTCACGTCTAGGTGCTTGTTACAGCTTGGATTGTTCCCTGTTCCGTTAACGCTAAGGACGACTCCTCTGTTATCTTCTAAGATCTTAGGTACTTCAACTGTTTCGATCCCGAGCTCCTGGAACAAATCTCTTAACCAAAGCAAATCGTTTACCGTAGTGCTCAACGCGACATATTCAGATGCATGTGTACTGGTTGTCACTAGCGTCTGCTTCTTTGATTTCCACGCTATTGGCGTACCATTGAGGTAGATGATGTATCCCGTCCTCGACTTTCTTCCTTCTTCATTCGCGAATGATGCGTCTGCAAATGCGTATAGTTTAACTTTGTTATCCGGGTAGTGATTTTCACGTATCTCGATCGCAAAGTCTTTAGTGTCTCGTAAGTATAATAACACTCTCTTCAATTGCGCTAGATCAACATCTCTAGCCCCTTTCGTCAACGACCCAAATTTACTCACACAAAAACCTAAGTCAGGTCGACTTATTCCCGCTAACCAATTATATGACCCTAATAGCTCCTGGTACAAACGTAACTCTTTCGCATTTAGTTCTGATTCGTACCTTTCACGATCATATTCCTTGAAAGGAACGGTCTGTGTCTCTTGGGTCATGAATCTCTCAAATTTTCCAAGTAATTCATCGATATACTTCTTCTGATGTATTTTGTAGCCACCGTCGATTCGATCGATTTGTACTCCACAAAAATCTTTGGCCTCGCCTAGGTCCTTTATCTTTATCTTTGCTTCGTCACGCATGTAGTTCTGAAAGTCTTCGTAGTCTTTCTCGTCCTCTACTCCAACTAACAAATCGTCGACATACAATGCGATGATGACCTCGGTTCCTCTTGCAGTAATCTTCCTGAATATACTTCTTTCCAGCCTCACTCTCTTGAAGCCATTTTCCTCTAACTTTTCTTTAATCATGAGATACCATGCTCGCCCTGCGTTCTTTATGCCGTATAGTGCTTTGGTGCACATCCATAATTTCCGGTCATCGACCCCTCTAATTCCGCTCGGTGGTCTCACGTAAACTGGTATTTTAGGCTCGAATGGAGATATGCACTCTGATACGTCCATCGCCTTGAGCTCCATTCGCTTGATCACGGATGTAGTCATAAACAATCTGGAGACTGTCCTGGCAGTACTACGGGTGAGTAGGTCTTCTCGTTCAATCTCTTTGTTTGAATCCTTTGAGCAAAAGTCGTATCTTCCCGTTTGATTTCTTGTCGTTGACGTCCCGGTGTACACAAATCTGGTGCCTATGAGTCGTTCTGCGTTTGGTTTCGCATGCTTTTCTACTTCGTC
This sequence comes from Metschnikowia sp. JCM 33374, assembly GCA_005406065.1. Taxonomy (NCBI): domain Eukaryota; kingdom Fungi; phylum Ascomycota; class Pichiomycetes; order Serinales; family Metschnikowiaceae; genus Metschnikowia; species Metschnikowia sp. JCM 33374. Next base: position 49,586 of record BIMT01000067.1, read on the forward strand.
GTATACTTCCATATTCTGTAGCTTTGCGTATTTCATCTCTCTTCAGCCTGTTCCACCGCTTCATTTCCGTATTTGGATCAAGTAGTTTCTCATGTTTTTTGATTTCGTGAGTGGCTTGTTGTATCTGATCTGTTGTATTGGGTCTACCGCCCCTGCGATCTGTAGAGTGTCTTGTAACAGATTGATCCTCCGGGAATTGCACGTCAAAAAATGTTTGCGGTAGATGCGGTGAATAATGCGCGTTGAGGGTTCGGGTCCGGTTTTTGCTGGGTCGGGTGGACACGGGATGGTTCAGTTGGCGACGTTGCTGGAGTCGGAATTGGCGACGTTTCTGGAGTCGGGTGACGTTACGGAGGTTAACATCAATCGTCGGTTCCGTACTGTCAAGTCCAAGTGGTCCGGTGGTGGGGACAGGAACAAGCTGAGGACTGCGACCTTGTGCATTGAGCATAGGTGGGTCAGCTCCCATGGTTTCGGGAACGGGATCATGTATGGCAGTTGTAGGTGGGTCAGCTCCCATGGTGATGGAGACGGGGTCTGGGGCTCCCATGGTTGGCAGTACGTCGGCTGGGGCGTCGGCGACCAGCGAGGTGATGTGCGTCGAAGGCAAAGGTTCAGTGGGTGGTCGGTCAGGGAATGCGGCTGTGGCATCGTGGATAGGGGCGGACGAAGATTTGTGTGATTCCTCGCGGGCGGGTATGAAGTGTTCGCTTGCGTCACTGTACTCGTCCTCAGAGTCGTGCGCGGGATCGTTGCCATCATGTCCAGGACTGTCCAAGGGGCCGATGTTGTCCAACGACTCATCAGTGGTTGCCGGTCCATCCAGGTCATCGGTGCTGAAAACGTCCGTATCTGCTGCGGTGTGCAGGTGTATGGTGTCTGTCGTGATCGGGTCAAACTCCGCGGAAGTTACCAGGGGTTGCAGGGCTAAAAGCGTTCTTTATATGCGATGTGCTGTGGTCTGGGAAATTCTTCGGAGGTCATCAGCAGTTCGGGACTAAAAATTTCCTGGCGGACGACATTGGCTGGTGTAACGTGTGACGTGAAGTCGATGGAAGTGAGCAGCAGTTCAGGGCGGAAGAGTGGTCGCAACGGGGTGGGGCTCGTTCAGGGTCATTTCCTCGTCGGTCATTTCCTCTTCGGTGGGAATATCGATAGAAACACCGTCTGCGGTGATGAGTTTTCCGGCCGGGTTGTTGGTGCTGGCAGCATCATCGCGGATAAGTGTTTGATCATACTGTTCTTCTTCGATCTGGTGACGGTTAACTTCAACGTATTCACGGCGGATTTCATCGAAAAAGGCGTCGTGAACAATGTAAGCTGCCGGCTGAGTTTCGTCAGCAATACGGTGGTCGATGTATTGAGTTATCATGTCCAGTCCGGTGATTAGAGCATGTCCTAATTCGGTTCGAATGTTTTGGTCGCGAACGGCATTAGTGTTTTCTGTGTGATCGGCAATCGCGTGGAGGCCCTTGTCAAGATGATTGGATAGTGATTCATACCCTTGTGTAAAAGCCGTCCTGAGGTTGTTGTTCCTGCGTTCATTCTGGCGATCAGTATGGTCTGCAATCGCTTTGGATACCTTGGTTCACTAATTGGCCAAACGAAACCTGCGGATGATGTTTGAATTCGTCACGATGGCGTTCATGTAACACTAACTGGTCATTTTTTTAAGTTCCGACCGTACGTTTTGCTCGAAATCAGTGATCTTCAGCGACTTGGCGCTTCTCGCGGGAGTCTGCCTGGGAGTGTAGTTCTGGATGCTGTTTTCCTGATAATCTATGAGTTTAAGAAAGTTCGCCTGAATGGCGCATCTCGTCCGGAAATGTTCGAATTTATCCAGGATCTTCGTGATCGTCTCGCGTATCTCGTGCATCAGGAGCGATTTCTCAGCGAGGTTTTCCCGAAGAAGTTCAATGTACTGTATCATCAACCTACGTCCGTCCTCAAGGGCCGCGATCCGATCGTTCGACAGCTGTATGGCTTGCTGTTGGGCTTCCCGTGCCTCAGTCACAGCCTGCCGGTCATGTGTGAGCAACTCGACCTGGTTTTTGAGCGAGGCGTGTTCGTCGACGTGTTGGAGCAACAAGTCGCGCTGCTCTTGTGTGAACTGGGGCTCAGCGTGAAGTGGCGGCCCGGGTTCTACGGTTTTGATCTTGGGAACCTTGGTTGCTTTCCGCGCTTTGCTTGCTTTGGACCTTGGTTGGCTGACGATGAGGTTAGGGAAACTTGCAGTGGCCGTTGGTTCGTCAGCCGTGGCAAATGCGTGTGCTGCTGTCTCCATGGCGGCTTCAGCTTGGCGCATGTGCGTGAACTCATAGTTGAAACTGATATTGCAGTATTCTTTAATGACCATTTTTTCATACGGTTGTTTGAAATTTGTCCATATAAGATGTACCACACTATTAGAGGCGTACGTGCCAACGTAGATGCCGGGCAAGCGGTGGGCTTGAAGTTTTCGTTCCTTAAGGTCCAGTGCATTCAGTAATTGTACTATTACGTCGCTACCGAATATTGGCATACCGCGATTTATCTTGACCTTTTTACCATGTAACAATGCCTTTGGTGTACTGCCCTCGGAATTTGGTACCGTGTTGTGTACTAGGATCGCATGTCTGATGGCGAGGAGCTCAAGTAGTTCCCGAATAACATCATTTGTGGGTGGCGTCATCGAGCAATGAGATTTTTTGAGCAATATCACCCCATTCATGCGCTCGGCGAGTCCGTTCAACTGTGGTGGTAAGCTGGGATCTTATCAGCAACAATATTGAATTCTTCTTTTTAAGAACTTCAGTGGGCAATTCCGTGCCGTTGAAACACATTTGTACTCTGGGAACTCATTCTGGATACGCTCTGATTTCCATCTTTGACATCTTCAAAAAAGTTCGCCCCTTATCTGTGTTCATGACGCCAGACATAGAGAGTAAACCCGTCAATAATGAGTGAAAACATACCTCAGATTTCCGAGCTCCATCGAATCCATGTGAAGTCGATGTAAAGGATACTGCGGGTTAGATGGATGCCCATTATGACTCATCTTTTTTTGCCCTTTGTTCGGGAAGCAGCTCGGACAGTTGCGTATGGCTGTCTCATCGGCTTTGGTGAAAGGTATTTGGTTGTCTAAAGCATACTGTCGTGTTACTTCCACGTTAGGGTGAGCATGGACTCTGTGTATGTTATACGCATTGAATTTGTCTTTCTTGTTTTGAAGACCGACAAAACCTACCATCAGATGGAAGTGTTGCCTTTCCATGTACCCTACCTTCTGTGGAACCTTCTTCCGGTATCTGTAAGGGCATACGTCAACGTTACTCCGGAAAATAGTATGCTCAGCAAGATCGTGAAGATCGTATATGCTGATCACACTTACCTCGAGCGTTGGTACGTAATAACACTGAATAACATGATCACCTAATTTGATGTGTCCATATCCTTCTGATAAATGATGATGCCCTCCGCTGTCATAGATGGATAGGTGTCCCCATGACTGGAAATCTTGGATGAGGGGGCCTTGTTGCATTTCGTCACCGATAAATGGCACCGGTATCGATGATGAATTTTGATCTCGCTTGGTATTAGGTTTTCTATCGTAGTTAACTGGGTACCATCGACTGTTAGGAAAAAACTGTCATCAGCGATTTTTTCTGTCTCTGTTGCTGTTGCTTCTGGGGCGATACAATCGCTCTTGTCTCTGTCTGTGTTTGCTGTTTCTGGGGCGGTACAATAGCTCTTGTCTCTGCCTATGTTCTCTGTCTCTGGGACGGTACAATAACTCTTGTCTCCGTCTATCTTGTCTGTTTCTGTGACGGTGAGGTCTCCGTCTTCTGTCTCTGTAACGGTGGAATAGTTCTTATTTCCGTCCGTGGTTTTTGTCTCCGTAAGGGTCGCTCTTACATTAGTTGTGTTTTCGGTATATTAAAATCCTAACATCAGGGCCCCGACGGAGCCTTAGCGAGATACTGGGGCACCGTCGCGACGATGTCAATCATATAGCCAGTAGGTGGCGGTAGAATTTTGTGCCGTTTTTCTCACTGAATTCCTTTACGAAAGGTTATCTCTCGTGTCTGGCTTCACATTTTGCATTGGTCCCACATTATGTTCTTTCGAAACAGTTCATGCATTTGTTTGGGTGCGACTGGAAATAGTCACGGAGAATTTGCAATGGTCTCTTCCATGGGAGTGTAGATCTATCAGGCCCTGGGGTCCTGGCATACTACTTTGTCCGTTCGTCGTGGACGTAGGCGAGGCCATTTTTTCAGCGCGGTGTGCGTGAACCCTGGCAGCACCTTCAGGAGTACGTAATGGATAGAAGTCATCTTCAACTCCTTTGATCGCTTTTGCATGAACGCGCGATGCGTTTCTGCGTCCTCTCTCTGCGCTTCTCACGTCTGACTTGTCCTGCTTGGGATAATTTTGGCCATTGTTTCTCGAATGAACATATCTATCATCCCAAAAGGTGTCGACTTTACCACCCAGACACTCGTCTTTGTACCATTTATTGATGATTTTTCAGACCCAATGCCGTAACCACTGATAAGTCTCCGAAGGGACGTCTCTGGCTTAAGGTCGCTTTCGTCTGGATAGTCCTCCTTGAACTTTCTCACCTTTTCGACTATCCTCAACAAACCGGCGTCGCTAGTTCCCTTGTGTAATTCGGCCATAAGCTGTATCACAAGGTCGTCCTTTTCCGATGAGGTCCTTTCCCATTCGGAATTTTCCTCTGTGACCAAGTTCATCGCTGCAATCACTTCACCGAGCTCTTGGGGCCCGGATCTGACCTTCACGCTGTTGCGCAAGCAAGGGAAAGATTTTTAACACAGCTGCCGATGTGGCCCTGTGCTGCTCTATCTCGAACCAGGAATGGTGTCCCTTTAGTTCGGAAATAGCGATGAAACATATCTGGGTCGGCTGCGATTAAAACTTAAAGATATAGTTGTTGCGTATCGCCTTCATAGCGGCTCTCGCGGCTATGACCAACTCTTTGATCTTAAGTCCTCTCCACTGGTTTCTCGGTTCCCGAGATTTTCGTCTTTTGAATCCTTTGACAAGGGAGGCGATATGGGAACCTGGATCAGTGCTAGAATCGTGACCTATTCTCCTTCACTTTAGTGAAACGTTTCTTGAATGCGACGTACATTTCATCTCCATATTTCTTCATGTCAGGTGGGGGTGCTAAAGGAGCTGACACGAATTCATCGTCTGAGTCGCTTTCAGTCCCTGAGAATAACACTTCGTATTCATTCTTAAGGACTCTGTCTTCTGATTTGCCTGATTTGCTCATGGTGGAATACTTAACTCTTAATCTGTTAGAACGTAGTGACCTTTTTAGATTATTATAGGTATATGTATTGATGCCTCGTATCAACTCCTTGAAGAGTAAAGTATTTACTCACAGAAGAAAACTCTTTCTTCTGTCCATCGTCGAGACGTAATATTAACACACGCGCCAGTCGTCAACTCATGACGTGGCCGTCACGTGAGTGTACCGTCACGAACGCCACTGCGCTTTCTGCCAGCGGCTGACACTTTACGAAAACTTTTGGTATTCAAAGAAAATAAATAATGACAGTAGTTCCATGGTTTTTATTACACTCTTCACTGCAGTGTCGCCTCAAATGGTTATGACCCCATGTCCATGCAATAATGATGTATACTTTTGTCTATTTAAGGCTTTCCGTAGCTTATGTTCATTTAGAAAATGAATTTGAACAAGTATGTTAGTGGTTAGAACCAGGGGGGCAAAATAATGTTCGTAGTTAGGATAAAACCTATTCTTTACTGATTTATTGGCTGTATAATCAATAGAAGGTGGCCCTTAAAACAGAGATCAAAAGGAAAATACAATACAAAGGCAGGATTTATTGCTCTCAAAGGCTAGTGGATACGGTCGTCCAAATAGAAAGAGAAAAATGTCCATAGCCAACGTGTATTGATGGAGCACCTCAACTACATTGTATTTATATGTTTCTTTTATCTTAGAAGTTATATACCATCACTTTGTGGTATTTTATAGCCCTTCCGGGGGTGTTCACGAAGAATTCTTCTTAGTCAGTTCATACAATAGGCAACTTCACTATGGGTCCATATATTTGCAGGACTTGGTGTCGAAAATCAACTTACGTGACATTGTTGAGGGTTATGAATCGCCTGTTTTTACACTGAGGGGGTGTTGTTTATAGGGTTTGGAGACAAAGTAAAAATATCTGCAGCTCCATGTATGCCAAGGGAGACAAAAGGGGTGAAATAAATAATTAGGTGACCCAACTATAAGGTTAAACTGAACTGATTTGTTGACAGATTGCCTTATACAATTGTATAAATCTACATCTAGAGCTTTTATTTATGTACCTGTATTAAAAACTAAATTCAGTGATTTGCATTGTTTCTAAGAAAGGTGGGAATGGTAATACTTCAAGTATTTCACTAATATCAAAACTGTAAGTGGTACCTTGTCAAATATTGTGTTCCAGGTATTCCAGAAATAGTCTAAATACGTCAGATATTTTCTCAAAGTACCTATAAAAGATGTAATAAGCCAGGCCAACTCTGAATCTCAGCATCTTGGAAGAGTTTCTCCTGACGTACTCCATTTCGGTACCATTAAATTCACAAGGCTGATAGCAGGAAACTGCAAGTAACCAAACCCTATTGCACCATGTTGACCTCTGTTTTCTCTAAAAACAACTTTTCTTATTTCCACTTATTTCCCCTCTATTGTGTTCATTCTTATTCGATATATAATCTTCAATCTTTATTCTTCAGTCCTTCGTACCCTGCTATCAATAGCCTTTTTAACAGAATCGGGACATATTATTGGAACAGAAAGCACCAATGCCATTGCTTGCTAATGAGAACGAGGTTAAATTGATGTGAATACATGGAATGCTTGCAACAGTCATGCACCCTTTATATAATTACCGGTAAGATTATTCAATACACCTCCTTTGAGACTTATATCTTCTAGTAACCCCGACTTACATTGCAGTTGGTTGTGCGTTCTTTTTGAAGTTTTCACTTAGGATGATCTTTTTAAAATATGTTTATGAATTTAATATGCACTTCAAGTTTCCACAAATTAGCCTTCAATAATAAGACTCGAAACCCTTCCGTGTCGGTGTTCAGATTTGAAAAATGACCGTGTTTCAAAACGTTTCTGGAATGGTTCGATATCTAACACCACCACTGATCTCTAAACACAATCCAACAAAAGAAAAAAAAAAAAACAAGAGAAAGAAACCCACGAATTGCTCTCTGAGCCTACCGTCCACCGTCTAGTGTGCATACACATGGTCACGACGAGCGTGCGTGTAACAACAAATGGTCATAATCACACAGTGCGTTTGTGACCAGCATCTCCCACACTATGGCGGGGTATAAAAGGAGATAAAATTGCAGAGTTCCACTTTTCCAACTCCCTTAACAGTTTTTTTCGGTGCTTCAAAACGCACACAAACTTGTCGGCAAACTCACCTTGACGAGCCGCCTGCGGCCAGCCGTGTGCGAGGCGAGCAACCCCGAAAAACATTACCGAACGTCTTGTATGGGAAGAACCCCGGCGAATTGGCCAAAGTTTCGGGGTCAGAATTCAAGAACCACGATCCAGCAAATCGAAAACACAAAATAAAACACAAAATAAAAAATAAAAATCATCAACACAAAACCGTTTCCCGCACCCTCCTAAAAAAACCCACACTCATACCTTCGGATGCTTGCACTACTGTTGCCTTGTGTGCACACCGGCAGTATCCGACGGGTGCGTCTTCCGCCGCATGCGCACGCACCAGAAGACATAACGTAAAAATGCTTCTTCTTTTGCTCTTTATACACCTCCATGGATAAAACCGCAGCCAATGCCACAAAAGGAGGGATTTTTTGTTCCGCCCACGGACAACCCGGTTTCTGATAACCTTCAGGCCTTGGTTCGCAAATGTCTCCGCCAGAGACGCCACACGCAGAAGTTGCGACTTCCTATAAACCGCAGCGTAGCATGGGCCGAGGTCCAACTGGACATGCCCGAGCCAAAGGAAAAACGCCTACGCCATGAAAACACAAAATCTGAATCGGTGTGCACGCAAACGGTGAAGACCTACTACTTGCTGATCCCCAGAGTGGACCGCTGGTACGCCGTGCGCCCATACGAGACCACCCAAGAACGCATTTGGCGGGAAAGCAAGAATCGAAAACAGTATAGTGCGCGGGTCGTGTCCAGACTAAGTTCCATGTTGGCGGAAGCCGACGAATTGGAAACGGGCATGGAGACGTATCTCCAGGCACGGGAGAAGGCGCTTCGACGAATCCAGGACGCGAGACACCGCCTCCGGCGCATCAGTTCCAGAATCTTGAAACATTCCTGGCGTATTGATGCCGGGATTGCTCAATTGGGCTTGAAGCCGGGTTCCTTTCGATGGTCCGCCACTAAAACTGGGTTTTCTGTCTTAGCGAAGCAGAAGTTGCTTACTAAAAGAGGTATTGCCGTGGAAAATCTCCGAAAAAGAGCTTCCAAGCTTACCCATTCCGTGATAAAGCATAACAAGCTCGTGAACCGTTCGGATGAACTACAAGCCAGTATATGGACTCCTTATGCACTTGAAACCCGATCACGGACTGAGCACCTTTGGAACGAGATCAAAAGTCTCGTTCTCGATTACGATATAACCGGGCACGTTGCTTTGGGGGGGTTGGCGTTGCACGTTCTTGAAGGAGAACGGGTAGACGCCACCAAACACGAGCAATTACTTGATTCCACAGACGATGAGCCAGAAGACGAGAAGCCCGACTTACCCGAAGATGCACAAAATGGGCATACTTCTGCGCGTCGTGGGGGTCATAGTAATGGTTCGAACGGGAATGCTACGAATAGTAACGGACGTGCGAATCTGACGGGTTCAGAGAGCAACTTTTCTTCATCAAAGACCGCATCTTCTTCCGTCTTTCCTTCCACTGTTTCCGATAACTATGATACCCTGTCACCAGAATTTGATGATACAAGCAGCTATACAGACGAGCCCTCGAATCGCATGACTCACGTCGCAAAAGACGTTCCTTCTTATATGGTGACTCTTAAAGCTCCGGGAATATGTTCTTCGGTGGGTGGCCCAAGCTCCACATGGGTACATTCGCGCCATGAACAATCTCTGGACCGAAAAGTTCAGTCTTCTTTTCTGCTCTGCCTCAAAATAAATAAGTCTCACTTGCCCTCTATGCGGGCAGAAAACAATAATGGCCCCAAGAGTTCTGTTTTCGGTTGTTCTCCATCCTTTATGGTCACCTTAAAAGTCCCACCCAACAATTGTACAAATCTTCAGAGAGAATCATCCCAAAATAGCTCTGCGACAAACAAAAACGGCTCTATGGCATGCTTATCGGAACAACCACCTTCTTTTATGGTCACTTTGAGAACCTCCACTCATAAGAATATGTTGTTGCACACCGATACATCTCTAAACAATTGGGAGGAGGAAAAAAGTGGTTTTAACCTGGATTTCTCTGATAGCTCTCCCTCTTACATGGTTTCTTTTAAAACACCCCCCGGTAACTATGCACTTTTTTCCGGGCCGAAGATAAATAAGTCATCGGCAGAGGAGGAGATCTCTACTAATTTATTTGAACCGTCTATGACTTTTGGTTCTACCACGACTACCTCGGTTGCCGGCACAGTATTGCATGTGGATACCGAAGGGCCTATTATGGGGTGTAATGACTATGTCACTATGGAACCAACAAACGCGCATGTGAAATGCCCCTTCTGTGCCTCCACGCTCCTGTATCCCGAAACAATGAAGCCTGATGTCATTGAAAGTACTCCCCAAATGGAATTTCCTTGTGGGCTTTGCGGGGGCACCTTCAAACTGCTTGCACGCTTGTATCATCAACAAGAAGTAGGGGGACGTGGTCGTTTAAGTTTGCCTTTTGATGGATAATGGTGTTTTTTCTTGTGGAATGAATTAACGGAGATGTTTGTCGCGGTCATATATTCTGTTCCCCCGACGTAACTGATGTTATACGAGGCAAATCTTGTACCACTGGAATATTAGACTATATTGATATTCTCTGAGGATTCAAGTACTTCGAGTTTGTTCAATTTTGCTCTTGGTGGTACCTTCTTAGGGAATATCCGTAATATCATTTGCTCCTAAGCGTGTGATCGTGTGTGTTTGGCGCTCTCAGACACCTTCGGACGCCAAATCGATAAATAATGTTTATGTGGATGACAGCGTGTTTTGAAATGATGACATTGTATATAGGTGCTTTCTATCTCCGTTGACTTTAATATAGCCAAACCAGTTATAGCCAAACCAGTTATAGCCAAACCAGTTATAGCCAAAAACAGTTATAGCCAAAAACAGTTATAGCCAAAAACAGTTATAGCCAAAAACAGTTATAGTACAATGGTGTTGATGATTATTACCTTTCAGGTTAACCGTTCCCACACGTGTTTGCACATGTCATAATTTTGATTCGTAGTTGCTACATCCTGTATCGCAAGAAGCACAATTTTCTGACAGGTAATCCTTATAGAACATCAATACATTGAAGTCCAAATAGGTGGTTAGACTTTGGACAATCCATGGCAATGCATTGGGCTTACAGCACAGTTTTAGCTGGGTCACGGCTTGGAATGGGTCTGACTAATGACAGGTTTGGTGTATCTATAAGTCAATATAGAGTGATTTTCCTTTGGAAGAAATTGTATTATGGCAAGGTGTTGATGGCATAGTTATACTGAGAATATAATTTCCCGGAAAAACTCGGCAGTTCAAACTGCTCCATGAATGAAGCCCACGTGAATAATAACAAGACACTTTTGCAGGTCTACTTATATACTTGAGTAGTTTTCAGGACCATGCCAAATTGATTTATGCGTAAGCCCTGAGCCGATTATACATAATAAACCCATTGCCCTTTATAAGTTCCTAAAACAAAGCACCACTAGATCTTAAATGTTTTACTATAGAATCGGGTAAATGAAAAAGGCACATTGAATGAGACACCTTTCCCTAAAAAAACCATCCAGTAATTGCTTTATCAGGACCCCCATAAACATTTAACCTAGGGTAACACCACTTATAAAGGTGTATATAAACTAGTTTGACGGAATGAACATGTGTAGTATCAAACACCTCCGGAATGACCAGTCTGAAGCGAGTGGTCTAACAGAATCATTGACGAGATTATGTCAATCAAGACTATGAATTTAGGTGGTGTATATGCTTCATTCGATGTTTTAGGTGTGTTTGGTGCCATCACTGTGGACGTGCAAGAAAATGCAAATTGCAATGTTGATAATGTGGCAGTTATTCCAACCGACTGTAGTTGTCGTATCAGAAAATTCTCCCAGGTATGGCATTAGACCGTACTTCATCGCCGGTTAAGTAGCCATGTTTGAATTGAAAAGAACCACACCAAGAACATTTCTAAAGCAATAGGCCATTTGATTAATTTGTTTCTCGATATTATGCTTCTTTCAATAACACGTCACGATGTTGGAGAGTGTAAAGATTGTATTAAACGGTATATCGCACATGATGCAAGTAACAACACGCCTTTCACACTTATTGTCGGATAAGTCTTTTTGGCTAAGTAGATAGAACTGGGTCTTCGGTAATTATATTACCCAATTTTGTCATTTCTTGCAACCCCAAAGAGTTCTCCTACTTCTGCTTCAACTGTACTCGTCCTAAGCATCTAGTTCAAGTACATAATATCCATCTCAAGTACCTTAGTTATAAGCTGATAAGAAAACCTCTTTCGTGTATTCAAATGGGGCAGATGAGTAACCACCAATGGCAAGGAACTCGCAAACCACAACTTTGCATATTCCTATATCCGTTTTTGTTGAACCCTCTCAGCCGTTTTCTTTGATTTCCGGCCAGTTTTACAATCCTCAACCCAATCCATTAGAGGTCCCCACCTACACTAATAAAAAGCAAGAGCCCCGATCTAATTTTAAGAATGCACCCCACTCGATGAGTATGTCTCTTCTAACCAAGACACTTCCCCTGCATCAGTCCGATGCTCATCCACTTAACATATATAGTCTCCCTCCATATGGAGATAGCTTTGAAGACTCAAAACTGTGCTCGTTCGTGAGAATCAACTCTAACTTCCCTTCCACCAAGGGTGTAAACTCCAATTCCTCCAGTGTAAAGTTCAACACAATATACGCCGACTTCCCCTCCTTTCGCTTCAAGAAACTGAACGTCTTCTCGTTTTCCACGTCCAAGATCTCAAGCAGCCCATAGATTAGCACGTCCTTATACTGTTTCCGGATTTTCAAAGCTTCCTTGTAAAAGCAAAAGACAGAATCAGGATTCGCCACCTGCTCATTGGCGTTTATCTCAGTATGGTTATCATTGACCCTCATCCAGGGCTTCCCAGTTGAGAATCCACCATTGACAGAGTCATTCCACTGCATGGGGGTGCGTGCATTGTCCCTGGCAAGCAATTGTAGATTCTTCATCACACATGATAGCGCAGCAGGCCCATGTTGCTCCTTATACTGATTATAGTAATTGATGGTGCTGATATCCAAGTACTCCTCAATACCCCAATGTGAAGGGACATTGGTCATGCCAAGCTCTTGGCCCTGATAGATAAATAGGGTCCCTGTTAAAGACACAAGTAGGATGCACAACAACTTGGCGCTTTTGACCCGGTGTTCTGGGGTATCATTGGCAAAGCGAGAAATGGACCTGGCCTGGTCATGGTTTTCAAGAAATGCCGTGGTCCAGCCATCGGTGCCTTGAGCAAACAGAGTGATCTTCTGCACCTTCTGTTTCATTTCGCTAAGCTTCCACCCTTTGAAATCATAGCGTTCACGCGGATCCACCCCAAGGTCCATCACATCAAATAGAAAAATCATGTTCATTTCATTCTGCTTTGCCGAAACGTACTGCAAGGCATTTTCGGGGTCGGAGTACCCCACTTCCCCCACAGTGATAACATCGTACTTGGAGAACACCTTCAGTTGCATTTCTTGGTGAAACTCGTGGATCCGCGGTCCACTTTCATGGAATTGTCTGCATGGCTGCCATTTCTGGTGGGGAAATACTATGGGGGCGTCTTCAAAGGTCTGTACTTTCAGATACATTGCCGCTGTATCGAGCCGAAAGCCATCGATGCCCTTTTCAAGCCAGAAGATAATGGCCGTGTCATATATTGCGTTTCTCACCTCTTCATTTTCCCAATTTAGGTCCGCCTGTGTGTTGGAAAAAGATGGAAGTAGTATTCGTCAGTGGTTTCATCATATTCCCATGCAGACTCAAAGAAATATGTGTTCCAATTATTTGGTGGGTGGCGATTACCTTCAGCATCGTACCTGGGTGGTTTCCAGATATACCAGTCTCGTTTGGGGCTATTTTTGGAAGATTTCGACTCCTGGAACCACTTATGCGAAGTCGAGGTATGGTTTATCACCAAATCCAACATCACCTTCATGCCCCGGGCATGGACTTCGAAAATCAAACCTTCTATATCTGCCATGGTGCCGTACTTGGCATAAATGGACTGATAGTCCGACACATCATACCCCATATCGACCTGTGGAGAGTCATAAATGGGGGAAATCCAGATTATATCGACTCCCAACTCAGCCAAGTAGTCCAACGTCGATATGATGCCTGGGATATCGCCGACGCCATCACCATTGGAGTCTTTGTAGGATGCAGGCCAGATCTGGTAGACTGTTGCCTCTTTCCACCAGACAGAGTTATCAGACATGTTTCTTTTAAAGGTGTTAGGAGTAAGGGATATGGCGGTCTACTTTTTACGTTTTTTCTGCTACCAAAGCGGTATTTCTAGGGAATTATAAATAGTCTGCTTTTTCTGTTATAAACCGCTTAAATCATTGGAAATTCGTTCATTGGTTGAATCTTTCCGGATACTTCTTTTGCTTGTGGGGTATCTTGATTGGGCAACTCCAACGCGCAAATCTTCGCAAAACATTTTTTTTCCAATTTTGCACCGAATTTTCCTGGAAGTCACCAGACCAAAGTATTTTATTCTTTGGGGTTTCACACCCCTAAGGAAATGCTGGGCGATTGCTCTACTGTTGGGCTTGTTGAATAATGGTGATTTTGAACTGGAAAATTCCTTCAAAACTGCATTACTGCAAACAGAACAGGTCCTGTAATAGTATATTTCCCGGCCACGTTCTTTAAGCGATATCGTGCTCTAATTAAATGGCAATAGTATAGATACGTTATGGAGCTGATTTCAAATAAAAATGAAAAAATTATCGTGTTAAAGAACTGTCCATTTTCAATATTTGAGGGGTTGGTGGGCACGTGCACGGTGTACTGCGTTGACCGGGAATTGACAAGATGCAAATTTCGATCAATTCAAAAAAACGAACTCAATTCAGATAAAACTTTCACGGGAATATTCCGCTTTCTTCAAAGAAATTTGACCGTGTAACCAAAATTTCACCTTGGAAAGATGATCTTCGGAAAAAGTACCCTTCCGCATGTACAAAACCGGCAAAAACCTCGTCGCCAAAACTCATTCAAGATAATTTGCTAACTGAAACTCTCTTGACATATCCAGACCCAAAAAGATGATCGTGTAGGTGCTCTGGAAATGAAGAGGTCGCTGGTGATAAGAAATAGCCGCCGTGCATGACGCCACGTATATTTCCCCCGGCAAACCGGACTTCAAGAATTTGCGTCCAAACTCCGGGGTAGCGCTTCAAACAAAGATAAACAATCGATATGACTTTCTTCTTTCCGCTGTTTTTCTTGTTTTTTGCTTTTTTTTTCTCACCATTGTTGCCTTTTTCGCAAATCATAAATGCGAACGTTCCGCGCGGAATTGCGCCCCAACAAAGAATGCGTGTGAAAGGAAACGTGGTTACTTCCCTCTACCCGAAGTGACTTCTTCAATAATTTCATATTCCGAATATTGATCTTTGCGAAAATCAATAGAAGCGAATTTCAGCTGGAATTTATTCTTTCAACAAAACAAAAGTTTACATGGATCTGTGCACTGATTGGATGGCGACGTGTACTCAGAAATGATTTCTTTTATTCTGTTAAATTCCCCATGAGATGATGGAAACAGCATGCAGCTAAGAGGGAAAACGTACAGGTGGTCGAGAGGCGTCATTTTCAAAAAAAAAAAAACACCACGAACACAGAGGCGATTTGGAGATTGCTGCCGTGGGTGTGCATATCACCCGGTCTTTCTCTTTGTATGGTACACTTCTCCAGAAGAAATCGAATAAGTGCTCCTTCATTTTTACCGACAAAATGCCTCGGGGTGTTTTCTGAGCCATGATGTATGCCTCACGCTCCACTACTGAGGCCATGTTGAGGGCAGTGGTGGGTGTGCGAGTGGCTGGGTATTCAATGTACCGTTTCCGTCAACAACTCCGGGTTGAAGTATGCAATTCAACTCCAGCGGAGTTTCTGACGCCATCGCCAACGGAACTGAAGGTAAACAGGACTCGCTGCCTTCGCGTGAGAGCATCGCCCACTCCTTTGAGTCCATGATCATGGCCCAGCTGTACGCTAGAAGTGCTGCATTTTCATCGTGTAGCAAGATCTGCCTGGTTTCCCCAGAAACCACGAGACAATCGACCTCATGGACGCTCTGTAGTCGTAGCACCAACACTACCTAAGAAAATCACGAATGCACAACGAATTCTTGGTTCACCACGCTTGTCCTGGACCAGGTTCTTGTGGTGGTATGTATACTGCCAACACCATGACCGCTTCCTGTGATGTGTGGGTATGACTTTGCCTTACTCTTGATCTACTCCTGTCATATTCAAGGGAAGAAGACCGAGTGTTCCTCTGTGGGAGAGGTGCTCAATAACTTCTTGATCGTGTACTTGAATCCCAGAGACATCTTGACCAAGAAGGGTTTTGGGAATTCCATGGCTTACATCATCGCCATCATTCCGTCCTTTGGTACGGTAGCTGCTTTCCAGAAAATAGCCAACACCACCCCATTGTTGGCTGACTTTACTTATTCAGGTAGATAAATCATGGGCAACGTGCAATATGCCAAACTCACACTGCTGTGATGAAGATTTGGTTGGCCACAGGTTTGATCAACACATCCCAGTTTTCTATTACTGGTAATACTCTTAAAGAAAACTTAGGCAAGCTTCTTGGCTTGCCCGAGAGACAGACATCATCAGACCATTTTCCACCCATTGAAGTTGGTTACGTACAAATGTTGCGGCCCTTTTGACCTTGGTTGGTGTGGTGCTAAGATCACCGGGAAGGACTTCAAGGGACATGCCCGCGTTTCGACGAAGAAGAGGCTTTCATCAAAATCTTGGAGGCCGGCGAGATCAAGAGGGGGAACACTTTTGCTGTCCCTGTTTATCTGTAGAATTAGAATCTGTACGATCACATCATACTAGTTTGAGTATCAATATCAATGTACTTGCATGGTATGGATGTAGTGTAACGACCGATACTAATAGAAACATTAACTTCTAAATAGTTCTCGTTCTTGTTCACTGTCTAAATCAAATTCATTTTCTCCCATAGCGTGGCCTTCTAGGCATGAAAGATATTTCTTTACTTTTATCAGGCCTTTTTGCAATAAAGGGTATATTCCTAGGTATCGATACTTATCTCTTCTCTCTTCTTATTATTCCGGGGTTTTTGCATCTGACCTGCTGTCTACCACCCATATATCTGTGAGACAGTGCAATCCCGGAAACACCATGACGGCCACTACGTATGCCCACCAGATTTGATGGCAGTATGTGCGAGTGTAATTTGCAACCACTGCATACGGTCATACAAGATAAAGACAGGATGGCGTAGATCAATCGCACAGATATTATCGCTTGGAGTTTGGATTCCTAAGGGGCGATGCAGCTATGAATGCTGCCTTGGCCAACTTCAAAAAGCTAAAATTCCTGTGGAATGTTAGACATCTCGCCTTGGAGCATTGCTGGACATTCGTTAAAAGTCCGGTCTTCTAGTGTAACAAGTCTGAGATTTCAACACTAGGCGGGAAGTTTTCAGGCACCCCATACTGGCCTCCGACTAGTCTGGTTGTCTTAAGGTATCCGCTGCTTTGAGTGGCTCTAACCAAATCTACTCTAGGACTATACTGTTAAGCTGCTACCATCACCATCAAGGGATAACTCCTGGTCACCTCACCTTATAATGGTTTCTATCAATTCTGGCTGGACATAGTAGGGCCAGTGTCCTAACGCCGTCACGCTGTGAAATATTACCAGTGTCATGGTTAGTGTCCGGACACTCACAATGGCAAGTGGCTTTGGCAGGTTCCGTAACTCTGCAATAGCTTTATACTCTTCTAGATTTACTTTAGGAATAATTTACTTCTCTTCCCACCGGATATTTTGATCAGGCGAGATTGGTTTGACCACATTCATTGCCTGAAAAGAAGTATCACACCCCGTATAGAAATGCTATTTATGCGTGAATATCCGGGAAACACATTGTGGCACTTGCTCAATAGGAGACCTTGCAAATCAAACAATCTCTAAATAGAATACGTGGCATTCTTTCCAAACTTCGATAGTCCCTGTGTGGTGGAGTTCTAATATAAAACGTCATTTCATTTATTTCATTGACCTCAAACCGCAAACATTTATTAGAATATGTATAAATCTTGATATGATTCCCTGAATACGCATCCATACATGACTCTGGTAAATTCAAAATGGGAAAATCTCAAAATGGGACCAAATTTTCTCCTTGGTCAATTTATTACGCCAATGTTGGTGAGCCCATGATGTACAACCTTCTTACTGGAAACAACAGGCTGATTATTGAAGCTTTTGTAAACTGTTTCAAGAAAGGGCCAAACTTTTACACCCCAATATGCTTGGCGACTATTGTCCTGTGCCATTTTTTATTGCTTTGGAATTTTAAAAACGTTTGCAATTGACACCTTCATTTCTGAATCAAATCCAGGCTTGTTCCTAGGGCCGCACTTGGCAGTGATATATTTACGCAATTAAAGTATTGAATAGATTCAAATAGACTATTCTGACGATGTACATACCTACTGGAGCTGGTTTCAACATTGAGAATTTTTGATTTTATGTGTGAATTGTATATTTTAGAGAGTTCTGGACCGTTGTCTTCCATCCGTGAAATTAATGAATCTAGGCTACACATCAAACATAAGGTGTAGATTCTCAGACATACAGGGGGCATCTTAATCTATTTTTTCCCTGGGATTATGTTAAACCATTGAAGTCACAGAAAACCACGAAATATTCAAAAGAGTCCAATTCTTCAATGGTGTTTTAGAAGCTCAACACTATCAACAAGGTTTGGGGGAATTTCACTCGTATGTAAAAATATCCCGAAACAAGTATTTGAATCTTGGGTAACGTTACAGTCTAAATTGACGGTCTTCATAGTATCAGCAAGATATATAATCATACATATTGACATTTCATTAAGACAGATTACAGACCAGTCCAAATTCAAGACAACTTGCATAATGGTCGGATAGTATACCCATGATGTCAGCCTTACATACAATTGTTGGGCAAGGTTGTTTTTCCAATGAGGAAATTCTGGAATTTCAAAAACTGAGACTATGTAGGACTAAGATTTAAGAAGCAGAAATTTAAAAGTGAAACGCAACCCACACACGCAGACTGTCGTTAAACCCATTTATATGAAACTACACTCATTGAACTTCCTTAATCCAATTTATCCGACACCTCCTTTGTTGTCCTTGCCACATCCATATATACCACCCCTCTTCAGAATACCTGTAGATGAAGCTCTCCTTCACCCATACACACCGTGGAGAGTCTTCAGGTACGACATGGCCACTCGGAAAACTTTAAGTGTTTCCTGTATTTTGAAGAGCTTCTCCTCAAACAACTCTTATTGTGAGTAGTACCAGTTAGACAACTGCTTTCCCCTGGTAGCCATAGTGCACTTGAGGTTGGTTATAACACCTTCTGCTGGGATTCCTTCTTTTCAAGATCAACAATTCTGCCCAGACTGAAAATTACCAAAGCACGCGCATTTAACTCGCTCAGTTAAATAATGGCCTATGATGTGTTTCTGACGTAATCGCTTGGTCGTCTGATAGCCACCAGCATTTCAAAAAGGATCGAAGAAGCCAACGGGGTTTTGCCCACGACGTGGAATGCACGTCAATCTCAAGAGATAAACATGAGAAAAATTCGTAAGGCAATAAAGATGAAATTGCCGCCAGAAAATCCTGTGTCATTTATGTATTTGGAAAAGGACGAGGACATTCCACTGATTCCGTGTGCTGCACCTTGCAAAGTCCATTTGACTTGCTACAAATCTCAATATGTTCCATCGGGCTCATTTCTCAGCTGATATATCCGGCTTGATTTCAATAATTCCTCGGTATTTTACGTTGCCCGTTGATAAGCATTTGCCTCTATGAAGGATCTCTTCAGTCCTTGATTGCTTGCTATTGTAGAGCATATCCTGGAATTATTATTGTGAATAGAATATATTTGGGACCAAAAGATTCCTAAATTAGTCGCTCGGACCAACTATATATTGAGCTAACATCTCTAATGGATCAGACTTTACATCACCACCGACTCCATGGAAGTACACCCGTGCATCCCAGTTGGCAAAGGTGCATGCACACCCACTGGGCTTTTAAGAACACTACTTAATGCGAATATAGCTTCTGTTCTCTTTTTTTCACTTGGTCAATTTAAATACCCACCTGTGAAAAAACTTCTCAAATATACATGAGTGAATTCTGGTCATTGAGATGTTTTTTTCTGGTAAGTCGTCCAAACGCTGCATCTTGTATACACCACCTTCATGTGGACACGTGACTATGAACACAATGCTATTGAACAAATGTTTGCAACCAATTTTGAATTAAACTAGAGGTTGAGTCATATCAGAAAAATATATTCCTAGCTTGATTCTTTTAGATCTTGCATTTTGTGTTGGGTGGTTGTTGAATATACGTAGAGCTTTATTTGGTATCAACTTCTGTAGGAAAACGCGAATTTATCAAAAAAAATGAAGATTTTCCCTGGCGTGAGAAATCAACCAAAATAATTCTCGATGGGCCATAAAGGGTTTCTTGAGCTACAGAAAAAAGGTTTTTCATTATCCGAGCTACTTCGCAGTGTTCTTGGTTCTAAACATACTATATCAATCACATACATGAAGCGAGAAATATGTAAAGAATCGCTTCTTAATCTGACAGCGCAATGTTGTCACTTACCTGTGAAAACTTGTCAAGTTGCTGTGAGGTGGAACCTGGAGGCATAGCGCATCAACGACTTCTTGGGCACCCATTCGTTGGATCTCAAAAAGCTTCTGTGTGTGTTCAGGTATATTCGGCATGGTCCTGAAGGTGTGAGTCCATAGCTGAATTTGCCTTGCAAATATCTGGAGCTTTTGTATACTGCCTGGCTCATCAGGGTCTAGGAATCCCTGGTCATCGTATAAGGTAAAAAGCATCACTCTAGTCTCGGTCATATAGTATACCAAGGCTCTGTCCGTGGAGCCAAATAGATTGCAGAGGCTCATGTTTTGAGCACATCTATTCATGATTTGAAACATGTGTTTGGCAAATCTGTAGCGTTGGAGAAGCTTTCTGTTGGTTGGAGTAGCATATTGAATTAGAGGCTGGAGAAGAGTGAGTCGCTCAGTGAGCTCTACCTGCCTTTGTTCAAACCGGCGAACATCAAAATACGAAGCATGGATAAATGACTTTATCTGTTGCAAGATCAGATCCATGAGCTCTTCCGCATTTTCGGCCTCAATTCTGGAGATTGAAGAGTCATTTGAATAAACATGGACCGAATTATGAAATATTTCTTTTGGGTAAGAAAAAATCCCCGGGGATATATTATTTGGAGGTGCTACAGCTGACAAGTTGCCAGAGATATCGGGATTAATGGGGGATGGGGTGACTGGGCTGCAAAAGCTTACAAGAAATCCAATAAGTGTACAATAGGGTCTCATAGTGAACGTTTCGGCGTTTTTAGGATAATATGAAGTGGGGATAAATTCGGTGGTGGCCAGCTCTTCATTTAATATAATTTTTCTGATAGTCATCTGAAGTGCTAAAAATAAGGCTGAGTGATTGGTCACTGGAAAACACTAAGGCTATGCTTCAATTTATGTGGTTTGCATACTCAGAAGGTCAAACAAACATTGCTCCGGCACCCACTGAAACAAGTTTGCTATTGTTCTGTTTTGCTTGGTGGATACCAGAAATTAGCCCTAAAGGAGAATAAATTTGTTTTTTCAAAGAGAGTGCAAGTAAAATTTCAACCCAATCATTTGTGACAAGAACGAATATGTTTCCGATTACTAGATTTAGCCAAAATCTTCGAAATTCTAAGCTATTTATTACTAGAAAGGGAGAAAAAAACGGTTGATGTTACTTGGATAGAGAAAAGACCCAGGAGAGGAGTTCTTCCAATTATCAACATTTGCAATAATCTTCTTAAACCTTCCACGAATTCTTATCAAAGAAGGCTCCAACAGGTATTTTTGGATCATCCATGCAAAGTTCTAAAGCATACGTGTACTCTCCCTGTCTGTCAATGCCCTGTTCCAACAAACTTCTATTGTCTAAAAGCCCTGGATATTCTACCTCAAAAAGATTGAAATACACAAGTCACAGAAGAATAACCAGCCATGAAAGCCGCTACTGGGGGCTGCTATTTGTCAACTGCCTGGATTTCCGTACCCATTTGATCATCTCATCATCAACAAAACAAGAACAAAAATAATGATTATGCAAGCATTTAGAAATTTGCGATTTCGTATATTAGTTGTATCCCAGAGACTGTTTTGAAAAGAGGTTTCTTGGCCTTCTGTAGGCTAATCCCTTTGTATGTACGAATTGGCAAGATAGTTAAAGGCATCGCCGCTGCTTTAGGTCACTCCGTCTTTGAATGAGGGCACGTGGCAAGTACCTGAATTGCGCAAACCATAGCTATTGTATAAATCATTTTCCATCACGAAGGAACGTACGGGGAGAGATACTATGATTCTATACGTATGAACAGCTCGAGAAATGTGAAACAATATGGGACTTGGTAAACATAGTGCTTTTCAAGAGAAAACGAGGACACTTCGTCTCGTGTTTGGATCTCAGAAAAAGACGCTCCAAGATTCAATAAAATGCACTTGCAGGTGAATTCATGTTGTGGATCTAAATACTCCCTACAGGCCATCGAAACGCTTTTGTTCTGAAGCACTTCACCAAAGTATAATTGCTAGCTATATTAACTTTATCTCTTACGCTTATCTAGACCCATGTCAAAACGTTCATTTCAATATATCTTAAAAATATTTCCAAACCCCCAACTACAGTAACAGAAGTAAAGCATACTTTAAACCTTCACTGGTGATATCAGGAAGTAGAGCAACACCCACAGCCATCCCTTCGAACCGTCCTCTCTCCTGAAATTAAAACACGCGTTACTTCTTCGCAATGTATCGCAGTAATATCCCTACACTCACTTCCATTTCATAGAGTTGCCGTTGAAACGACTGCTGTAAGTACAGACGCTTCTCGCCAAGTGCTTGAAACTCCTCTTTCCAAACAGGCAATTGCTTTACATAAAAGGAAACAACTTCTGCATATTTATCCACTGTGGGATCAGCAACACCGAAATTGTCATAAAACTTAAAGAGATAGATCCGGAAAGCAATCATTTTCTCGATCATGGCGGTAACCGGCTTAGGGAAACTTGGGTCAGAAAGCCATCTGCCCTGGTAATATGCCTCCGCCATGACTGCGTATATCTGCCCTGAAAATAGGTATTCTGCCGTAAGTGCCTCACTTGGTGATTCCTCGGTCTCTTGTTTGTAAGACCTTACTATTTGGGCAAATAATTCTCCGAGGTAGTCGCTATTCTGCAGAAACGCACCGTCATTAAACTTTGGGTTGGTGTATGGCCCTTCAACAAAAGATCTTAAAAGATAAACGGCGATCTGGATGTTTTCGTGTGTTGTTGCGGTCAGGTAGGGCTTGTCACCATCGAATAGGTGATCTTCATTCCCCTTGAAATTTTCTGCTGGGGATTTTCTCTGTCCAGACACCACTGAGGTGTTTCTGATTGATCCGTCACCAGAAAAGGGGGGTCTCGTGGGGCCAGCTGACACTAAAGAAGATAAAGTCAATGCAAACAAAAAGCAGATGAACATCATGCTACAAACGGATTTGGTGAATTGGTGTTTCTGGCTGGAGTTAGTAAACCTTTCTGTTTTTTTAAAGAGCTCTTCGTCGGGGGTTGTTTCAAAAACTGATATTTGCTGGTTTCACTGGGCAGACTGTTTCTAGTCACGAAGCAAGTCTCACTACAATACACCCATTTTAGCCTTTCTTAATAGGATCATTCGTTTTATATACCCACCATTGTATTCTCAGTGCGAGAATGACCATTTGGGCGAGACTCCGCACCGTAACCCCTCCTTGTGCTTTCGCACTAGACCTTCCGTATTCATCAGAGGCGAGCTTTGCATTAGGAAAGGAGTCTGTTCTTATAATTGATATCACATATTCACAAACTACGCCACCCTGCTGCTAGCCATGATATTTCCCGGAAAGGTTTGAGTTATAGGCACTTTCATCCACTCTTTAGGAGACCTAACTTGCCCAGCCCTTGAAAGAGGGGTGGTTACCTACCCCTTTGTTTTAATCAATCCATTTTCTGACAATATTTTCTTCAAAACCACCTACAATGCCCCACTGAATTGTTTCCGTGGCCCACTGTCTCGTGATGCTCTACCAACAACAAACTTCCTCCAGCTGAACGTTTAAGGCCACTTTCCATGAGCAAAACTACAATGGGGGAAGCCCAAATTCAGGGCTCGTCGCATTTCGCAAGTCTTCAAGGCGGTGGTATACTCTTGCAAAATCCATATCGATAAGTAATTGTTTTATCGATGATGACGGCTTCAATAGTGCCCTTTCCGCCTTCAATCTTTTCCACTCGTACATGAACACCGAAACCCTCTCCTCAAAACTGTGTGCCTTCAAGTCGGGATTGCCATCGGGCTTGTATAGCGCCATGAGCATAATACTGAGCTCGTTGAGATCTCTAAGAAGCTTGTCCAAGAGTGAATTGAACTTCTTCCGGTGTGCGTTTTGCTCACTCAGAGACAACATGGCCCGGTACATTCTTCGAGCAAACTTAAATTGCCGCATGAGATTGTTTTCCCGAGGGGTGATGCCGCGGACGAACACCTTGAGATCCAGGATATCTGTACCGAGGTAGGGGCTGGCTGTCTCAAACCCGGGGGCATCAAAATATGTTTCATGTACAAAAGACTTCAAACGGTTCACGTACAGGCTCAAAAATCTCTCGGCAAGTTCGATATTGTCTTCATGCAACCCAAATGACCGCTTGTACAATATATGTTGACACTTTTGTTGCGATGCAAGCGTCCCGTTGGTTACATTTGTGGAAAGTGTGTGGAATAAGTCATTTTCGGAAAACTGTATGGTGGGGCCTTCGTTATTTTCACATAAAACCGGAGCTGCCGATACTAGGTGTAAAAGTATGCTGGGAATGAAGAGGCTTCGGATTCTCATATTTACTTGGGCTCACAATGGGTGATGAACTGGGGTGTTGGAAGGAATCTGTCGTGATTAAGTATAAGCGCAGGCGTGTTCTTGAAGGTGGGAGTGGAATTGGGGATTGCATAATAGGGGCATTATAGAATTGGGGGTCATAAAATTGGGGCATTATAGAATTTGTGAATCATAAAATTGGGAATCACTCTCATTTGTTCCAGGCTGGAGCTACGAAATTTCATAATGTCACAATTTCAGCCTAGATTCAATAGGTATGTATTGCATTCCTCAAATGTCGTTTTTCTTAAACGTTGGGGATCATTTGAAACGGTCATGTCCCGCATAAACACGACACAAATCAATGATTGTACTAAATGTTTTCAGTGCAAACTGCAGCATATTCGGTTATTCCACATAAAAAGTGACGTTGAGTATGTAGAATATAACGAGGAGATTTCAATTTTTAGTCCGCATCCCCTGCAAGCATTGTTGTGAGAACACGATTTCCACTCTCATATCATTTTCATCGGGCAAAGGTGCGTGAGGGCAAAGTTTGGAGAGTTTAGCCAATTTGGAAGCAAGTTGTTCTTTCATTGGCTCGTAGCCGTCTAACGTGGTTTTTTTGATGCTTTTCCTTCTTTTTGTCTCTTCTGGGAACATATCTCCGTACTGAGTGTTCATCCAGTTGATTTCTTCTCTTATGGATTCTAACATTCCTTCTTTGGCATTACCCATATCAATAGCCTCTTTCAATATCCAAAAAAACAGAAGACCACAACCTGGTGGCTCAGATTGCACAAAAACATGACATAGTTTTTATAAAAGAATTTCCCGCAACAAAACACAGTATGGGGTCTATGAACGATTTTTTTTTTTTGCTTACACACAATGAAGGAACAAAATAGATCATTGACGGTCATCTAGGGCGGAGACCTTAACCATCCCATGGAAAACACTCTATCCGCAGAACGCCTTGTGTTTGTGTTTGTGTTTGTGTTTGTGTTTGTGTTTGTGTTTGTGTTTGTGTTTGTGTTTGTGTTTGTGTTTGTGTTTGTGTTTGTGTTTGTGTTTGTGTTTGTGTTTGTGTTTGTGTTTGTGTTTGTGTTTGTGTTTGTGTTTGTGTTTGTGTTTGTGTTTGTGTTTGTGTTTGTGTTTGTGTTTGTGTTTGTGTTTGTGTTTGTGTTTGTGTTTGTGTTTGTGTTTGTGTTTGTGTTTGTGTTTGTGTTTGTGTTTGTGTTTGTGTTTGTGCCCAGGCCCAGGCCCAGTATTTGTGTTTACAATGTTTGTGTTTCAGGTGTTTTGTGTTTGTGTGGGCCCAGGCCCAGGTGTTTGTGTTTGTGTTTTTGTTTGTTTTGTGTTTGTGTTTTTGTGTCCAGGTTTGTGTTTGTGTTTGTGTTTTTGCCCAGGTTTGTGTTTTGTGTTTTGTGTTTTGTTTGGGTTTGTGTTTGTGGCCCAGGCCTGTGTTTTGTGTTTGTGTGCCCAGATTTTCAGGTTTGTGTTTGTGTTTTGTTTTGTTCAGGTTTTGTTTGTGTTTGTGTTTGTGTTTGTGTTTGTGTTTGTGTTTGTGTTTGTGTTTGTGTTTGTGTTTGTGTTTGTGTTTGTGTTTGTGTTTGTGTTTGTGTTTGTGTTTGTGTTGCTTTCGTACACGCAGCTCAAGAATGACACCACTCACGATACCACGAAGATGAACTGCAGCACACGATTAAGGAAGTCCGGGAAGAAAACAACAAAAGAAATGAGAGATTCTTCCAAAGTATATGCATAGTATCTAACCGCGGATCACACCAAACCTCAACAAAAACAACTCTTTTTGGCAAATATCCGTTAGAAAGAAGTGTTTCACGTAAAAATACATGTTCAAATTAACATCTAGTCATATTACCCAAAAATGAAGTTTCCAATATTCACCTCTCGGCCTTAGCGATATGGCCGAATTCAAAACATTAAACTTTACGGTTACGGCCATACCACTGAGAAAGCACTGTTTCCCGTCCGATCAACGTTAGTTAAGCTCAGTAGGGCCGCACTGAGTAGTGTAGTGGGAGACCATATGCGAAATTGCGGTGCTGTAATTTTTTATTTTTGAAAATTTTGTTGGTAAGTACTCGAAGAGTGGTTTGTTTTTTTCTTCGCGTGAGGGGAAGCGTGGGACACATGATGTCTGGATGCGAAAAGTGGTAAAATACGAAAGTCAACCTGGGTGTGAACAGTAATTCGCGGCAAATCAAGGTCGGTACGCTCTTGAAGGAAATTTGCCCGACCATTGAATACTTCAATCCCCAATAACCTCCTACTAAAAATTTGTTTTTGGAAAAATCCGATTGCTTCTTTAAAAAAAGGCTGAACCCTGGGAATTGCTGAGTTTAATTGTCCAAAATGCCGCCAACTCGTGGTGGTGACGGAGACAGGACAAGCGGAACAACCCATAGTGGCTGAGGCATACGAGGACCTCTCTAGAAAGACCACGGAGACTTTACAGTCCTTGGTGGTGGACAGCGAAATGGGAACTCGCCCCCCTCATATTGAAAACGCAAGAAAACCAACAACTCCAATATCCTCAATCGACGACGAATGGATGGCGGCACTCCCCAATAATGCTTTACCCCTTCAAGCGCCGTTTGAATTATGGACGCCTCACGCAAATATGACCCGGAAATAGCGAGACGAGTTGTCAAGGAAAGACCAGAAGATATCGCGGAAAGTTTTCCAGATGCGGCAACAATTATGTCTGCCTGGCGGGCTTTTTTGTCCGACGGGAGATCGAAGTTCACGAGTAATATACTTTCACCACTCTTTAGTCTAATGCGGGCATCGGTATAATATTTCCTCAATTCCCTCCCCCACTTTTCATTATATTCACCTTGATTTTCAGCATACCATCAATTGAAATTTTGACATAACCCTGGTTCTGTTCAAAACTGTTACTTTCATCACATACACCTGGTGGAAACACAGGAATTGGCTACGTCAGGGATACGGTCTTTATCTTAGTGTCACGTGACCGTGAAACCGGTGCTGGACACGCTGTTGCATTTTAAGCGGGTTCAAGAATGCCCGTAATGCTTCCATGTAAAGCTTATAGTGTGTCTGATTTGAGGCACAAAGTGTTGAACTTTGTGAGACAGAGGTTTAGATAGATGTGCGGTAACGTTCACACAGGCAATACAAATATAGTAGTTTTTGGGAAGGTGGTTCAATTATCGCTGACAATAACCTATTCCACCTGGATGACTTAGATTTTCTATATCTGTTTTCCACGTTGATTCTATAAAATTCCGGAGGAGCTCCAAAACCCCCTTTCTGTCGCCCTCGTCCAGGAGTTTAACCTCGCGGCCCCTGGTCGTGTAATCGCCCAAACACCGCAGTTGTTTACTTCAGGTACCGGATTTAGCAACACAAAGTCGTACGTGCATTGTAGGATTTCTCCATTTTTTTTTTTTTTTTAAAGAAACAATTCGTATTACAGGACGCCACTTTTCAGTGTCCTAAAAATCTATATATAGTCTATATAGATCCATAAGATTTCATCGTCTACTTTTACTCTTAGGAATTTTCCCACACGAGAGCCACCACTTAGCACGAGCGTGTCCAGCACAGGTGTTACGGTCACGTGACACACACATCAGTAACCCTAAACGCCAACACACGGGAAAAGATGTTGCGAATAAGGGATTCTCGAGGTTTTAAATTATCTAATGACAAAACACTTCCTCTTTTTAGTAAATGCAATACATATGACTAACCAGCACTTTAATCTATGAATGATACCCTTCAGTTACCAATGTGTGACGTGATGTGGCGTCCAGATTCGTCAACGTCCGCACGGGCCGGCAGAAGGGAGACTTGGAAACAAGAATAGAGTGGCTTTTTCTTCCTTTAGGGATTACCAGTGATAGGAGTAACGGGAAGAATATTGCTGTTGATATTTCATGTATTGGATTGGTAAGACGATGATAGAAACAACCCGCTACCGAAGAAGCTTAACCGCGGCATTGTCTTTGGCGTCACGTGCCGGCCCTGTCGGCCCTTGTTTTCGACAACCCCGCTGCCTCAACACGGCGATAGCTGATCACGTGATATGTCTACCTGACATGGTTATTCTGTAAAACCTAGAAAAAAAGGAACACAGCAAATACTTTCGAGTCTAAATCGAGGTGGTATCATTTTCATACGTTCCCTGAAGGATTTAAAAAAATGTCTTGTGTTCTTCAGGACATGGGTTGTGCTGTGCCCTGGCGAAAACATGAAATCTGAATATTCATATTTTCAATATCATTGTAAACCTATAACTTTAATAGTCATAGCAGGTGTTAATACTTCATCACATAAATATAATAATATAAAACTAGGGAAAGCTATAAGTAATAATATAACAGCTGGGAAAATAGTTCATATTATTTCTAAAGTTTGTCCATGTAAATGTGTCATGAGAAAAGAATCGTAGCTCTAAATGAAATCACCTCGTAGAAAAAATCAATCTCTGCGGGCATAATTGACATCTGTTAATAATAATTCTCCTACTAAAAAATCAATTGTCCGTAAAATCAATTCATTGTCGTCCTATGTCGGTGCAGCAAAATGAATTCCCGGTGCGAAAAACATGTCCTACTGAAGTTTGAGTTCATTCATGAGAATAAAATCTCCTCTCTAGAAATGCATTCAGCCAAGAAGAAAAGGAAGGATTCTCTTGCAAAAGTAAATTGGGTCACTTTAAATCCAGCGCTTCCTTTCAGAGAAAGATTGGCTGACTTTTAACTAAGTCGGTGATATTAACCAGTGACGCTGAGGGTCGATAATCAACGGCTTGTCGCACGTCAAGGGATATTTCAATCGTCTACCCTTCTTTACAGCCCTGGTTAGTTTTGCAATAATCGTAAAAGGCCTAACCGTGTTTCAAGGGCGATCAATTCACTATTGAAGTGCGGATATTTTTCGCTACAAAAATCCCCACCCTCAAGAACACAATTTTTTTAAATCCGGTAGCAGAAATTCATAGGTGTGTTCCAAAAAGGGCTTCAATATGTTCACCACGTGACTTGTTATAGGCTTTACTCATTTTTCAGTACATAATATGCCAATATTTTTGTCTGGTTATTCAGCATACCGTGAACAACTCAAAAGGAAATGCTAGTATTTCCCCCAGCACCGACGGCAGCCTATTCCATTTACTATTGAGAATAATATCAATATTTTCGTGCCCTGGCCTTGGCCCTAGCCCTGGCCCAAAGCAGTGGTCGTCTACATCTATCTTCTGGTACTAGGCCGTGCGGTCGGCCAATGTGAATGAGACATTATCCTGACTTATATGGGTGTTTTGCCCTCTTCCAGTGTCCTTTGGTCCTGATTGTCATGAGTACCTATAATTAACACATCACGTATTACCAAACTACCACTTTCGGGACTTGGGGCTGACAAATATAGATTATCAAGAATATCTTCATGTGTCATTAAAGTAACCTTCCTAAGCTATATTCGTGCGTGATGTTACTATATCCTGTATTATAGAATTCCTCGAGTTGTAAGAGATAGTAATACGGCAGGATCGCAAAGCCCGGTGGCTAATATGTTTTTGTGTATGTGATGATAGCTAGAAGACCACGTCCAATGGAAAATGGCATCCTATTTACAGATATTCATAATGTATATCTATATGAGACTATAAGGGATAAAAGTGAGGGATTCAATACGATTGGTCGATGAGGAAAATGAAGAGAAGTGATCTAGTGCTTTCAACTTAATAGTCGCTCTCCAGATAAATACTAACGACTGGAAGACCAAATACTTCCAAGGATCATCTGACATATCTGAGAATCTTTCTTTAAAGGTAGATGCCATTGCGGGGAAGCTTCACTGGAGAGTGGATATTCTGGATGAACCTTCCTTGTTTGGCTCTTCCATTTTGTAGCCAGAAGGGATCTCACATGTATATATCTTACGATCCCACCACGCCACCCGACCTAACCACTCAACTACCTTTTTCAAGATGTCTCCACTGGCCTAAGATTAGAAGAGCAAATATAATCTTTTTGAGTTCAAATCTTTCAATGAACCTAAACGCATAGTCGTGAATGGATGAAAATTCAACTTGTCGGAACACAAGTTGATGATCTATACTGTCTGTTCGAAGGGTAAATAAAAATTTGCTGATGCCGATTCATAAATCGGGGGTTTTATCCCACTAGGGCATTTAGTTCTTTGTAATAGGCAGAAGTCATCCATCGTGTGGAAATAAGCTTCACATGAACACTATCAACATTCTCTGACGTCAAATCCAAGAAATTTTTCCTTCAACGGCAAGTTCTCGAAGCTATCCCAATCCAGAATACAGCTAATTATTCCTGGTTAATTCGATTTTCGGAACATCCCCACCGTATCCAGCTCATTTCATAAGTCAGGGGTCAAACTTCCAGGATAAATGTCTTATTCTAGTATTTCCACACAAATTCCTCTTCCCCATATATTTCCATTACCACAGATTATCATTGAAGTGTATTTTGATTAAGAATCTCGCTCAAAGCAACAACCTCGGACATTATGTTCAAATACTCCTGGAACATGTTGAACGTAACCCAAGAGCACTGGAAACTTTCTTTGGAGAAGTCTTCCTCGTGTGCTTTAACCTCTGCGTTTCCAGACTGCAATAACTCAGAAGTAGTGCGTAAGATAAATTTGAAAACCGGAATAGGCAACTTCCCAACCAAAGGGTTGACCAAGGCTTCATGGAAAAGTTCGATGACTATCTTAAACACTTGATATGAAATATCTTGACAAACCTTATCCGATCCTCCACTGCTCCCTTGTAATAAAAGATTCCGCATATCTTCTTTGGCCAGAATCAACTTCTTTGCAAGAAAGTTTGAGAGCATAGAAATGGTTTCGTGAACCGCCGTGTCTCCTGCTTGACAGCAACCATCTATGATTGTGAAGTTGAGTGCATTAAAAGACAACACAATTGAATTGAAAAACATCTTCTCCAATGGCAGTTTAGTTGTAGAACCGTGGGTTTCCCCGCGTTGAGTTAACGCGAGTTTATAGACCTTCTCGTTTAGAATTGTTTCTGCGTACTCCGGTGGGACTTTATGCAGTGTCATATCAATGAGGATTACCATTTTCTTTAAAATTTCAACAAAGGTGCTTAGGCTGACTTCATCGGTGGTATTTGAAATTGAAAGTTCAACTTCTTGTAAACCCCTCGCTAGAGAACGACGAAAATGTGTTTTGGAAGGAAACGGGACTTCTTCGTCCGACGCAACAACTACGGGAAATACCAATAGTAAAACAGCAAGTACTAAATGTTTGTATGCTTCTTTCTTGGCTGAGGCATTCTGTAACGTCTTTATGGAGTCCAGAATGGTGTTCAGAAGGATGTTTTGGGTATCTCTGGTAAAATTTCCTGATTGAACAATCTCGATCAAGTTCCCCATGTTAATTTTGTAGACACTCAAAAACTCTAACGATCTCTGCATTTTTTGTTCAGCCCATTGTGCCTGCCGTGGTATTTGATTAGGTGTGGCTTTCCATACCCGCGGTGAGCAGTCCCAAAAGGGGTATTTGAATGACATTTCAATAAAACTGCGTGTGGGCTTTAGCCACTCAAACACCACATTCCCCAGAGGCCCTGGTTGTGGTGGTTTTGACATAGTTGAATTTGTCGGTGAAATATGTTTCCCTGGCACACGTGGCTGCACCTTTGGTTGTATTGTGGCGGATAAGT
The DNA here is from genome assembly GCA_005406065.1 of Metschnikowia sp. JCM 33374. NCBI lineage: Eukaryota > Fungi > Ascomycota > Pichiomycetes > Serinales > Metschnikowiaceae > Metschnikowia > Metschnikowia sp. JCM 33374. The sequence continues at coordinate 81,804 of BIMT01000067.1, forward strand.
TCTTGAAATGGTTGTTTATTTGCGGTATTTCGAGCTCGAGCAATTGGTGCATATCTGTATCCACTAGTGCATCATTCCACTCCACGCCAATGTAGTAGAATTTAGAGACTCCTCTTCGCCCTAGTCTCTTGGAAACCAAGTTGGGGTGAATTAAATTCATAAGCTGGCCTATTTTGGACTTTCCCAACACTATGTTTTCAGCAGCAGGTATGGAAATGCTTCGGTGTTTATGTGAGTATTTTTGGCAAACAATAGAGTACATCTTGTAAATATAGGATTTGGGAACATTGAATTCAGCCATTAACGGATCCCTTGCCGGTTTAAGACACGTGAAAAGGATCTTAATGGCTAAGAAAGTCCGCAAAAACTCATGCAAATTCACACAGGACAACAGCGAGTTGCGGATCAAACTAGACCTAAGGCCTTTGGAAGATTGCGAGTCTTTAAAAATATCAAGAATAATGCTGCAGAACCGAAGTCCTTTTCGCTCTACCTCCAGAAATCTAGACTTGTCTTTTTCTTTTGTTTCCAGATGCGTATTCAGATATACCTCCCCATAGAGTATGTCGAAAAGCCCTTCTAATGGGATGTGATGATGATAGTCCTTCAAACATTGCACCAAAAAGCGAGCAAAGTTTTGTGGGGTGACCTTGGGGATCAAAGGGGCATATTTCTTAAACACTTCATCCGGATCGCGAATAGTTTTCCCGTTCCCGGTGGTGTTCACTGATGATTTTGCTGTTGAAGAAATCTTGGTAGTAATTCTTGGACCTATACTACTCACCAGATCACTTGGTGAATCGGCTGCTTCCAATTGTTCCCCGGTCTGTTTTTCCAGAAGGTAACTTGAATCACGTGCCTTCAAATCATGGTTAAGAAAGCAACGACCAGAACCGGTACTTAACCAAAGTTGATACTTGTAAAAGTCATCAATATTTGATAAATACGCTGGGTACCATGAAGACATTTCTCGGAATATACTCTCTATCTCAATAGATATCTGATCATCCATTACAATATCGATATCTTTGGAAGAATTAGCACTATCCGAGCCTTGTGCGCCATTTGAATCAAGAATTCCACCCAGAAGTACTCCATCAAAGTGGGTGCTAGAGTCCGTAATTAAATTAGCCTGCTGTTCAAGAAAAACGGGGAGTGGATCTGCTGAGGGAAAGGAACATGCTGATTGATTTATTGAGGTTTGGCTTGACAGGAAAAGACACTCTTTGTGGGTGTTTAAGGTATTTTTTAACGCTGATGTACTCATGGCGCCGGGTGCATTCGTTATGTAACTTATAGCACCCTTTCCTTCATCCTGGGTGGATGTTTTTTGGTGTTCATTGACGCAGGAATTAATCTGGGAAAGATCAAACATAATGGGGGGACATATACCCAAGGATTTGAAGTCTGGTATTGGGGAAACTGGTGATTGTGACGATGCAATTTGTTTGCTTATTCCTTGAATCGAAAAAAGCGGAAAACCGAATGTATATAGATCTATCGAATTATATTAAGATATTCCAGTTTCTTAATTGTGACAGTAATCTAACAAAAGACTATAAGTGGATGAATTCAAAGCCTGGCTGTGTCTCACGGAATAAAAGGAAGTAAAGCTACTCTTCATACCCGCGTCGACAAACATTTGGGTAATTGGGTATATATAAAATATGCGGCATCTGAATAGAGAAAATAACAAAATGCCTACTGGCACTTTTGAGATGGCACTCGCGACTGCGTGATATACTTTAACGTGCATATGTGGTAGAAACAAAGCGGGGGAGTCTTCCGATATTGCATCCCAATTCACCCAGATGTGGGCGAATGCCCCGAAGCCTGTAGCAAAGCAAGTGAGATGCAGGTTGCATACAGAAAACAATTGCGGCGTGCCTACATTCCCTCAAATATTGTATGTACGCGCAATTCCGTTGGGAGTGACAAATATGTGACGAGCGTCGTATTGAGTGACATCATCCTTCCCGTGATATTGTTAGAACCAGGATTGATTTCTGCACGGCTCCGTTCGGCATATGTCTTCTTTGGGTGTTCATACATATAGTCGAGAAGGCTAGCTAACAAGGAAATGCACCTAATCTCAATTGTTCCCATCAAGTTTACCACCATAGCAATTCACTTTTACAGTCAGAGTCTATACTTATTAGTTGAAATTTCCGATTACATTAAAACCAGCTTTTAAAACCATTCGTGATCCAGGCGGCACCAAATTCGGGTAGTTTTCGTCCATGTGAAAGTCAGTACCTTCGCCTGATTTGTTTTCTCGTCAGTATTTATCTGAAGTGTCTGGCATTTAAAACCTACTCTGTCTGTGAACCATAGTCTCGCACGAATGTACACTGTTTTGTGTCTTAATCAACCCAACGACCTTGATAACTTGGAACAAATTTATATATGGGTGAGTCTTTCTTCTGATCAATAAGCCTAATGGTTTTGGGGGAAATGCATGTTTGCATATGCTTCTACGTATAAACTTGTTACTATTGTCCAGCCATACAAATGCCTTGGATCAGTTTTAGATTTCGTTCAAAAGTAAAGATTTACGCAATATTCTAAACCGAAGGAATGCCCGAATTTTCTCCAGATTATTTGCTCTTGTTGTACTGAAGAATCTGAGGACTGCCTCGAGCAATCTTCAAGTGTTCTGATTACTTTTCACCTAAGTAGATAGATTTCTGGTGAAATTAGCGTCCAGAATCAAGCCAATACCTTGAAATAGGATAATTAAATATAATACTACCCGAGTATGACCATCGTGGTTATCAAATTCTTCGAGGAAGCGGAGATATTTCACCGCTGAAGCTTTTCAACTATGAATGCATATTTTCTCAACTATGGCGGACATTCTATGTTTGGTTGAATATTATATGGTGACAACGCTAATGGTAATTTTACCATTAAATTATGCCCTGCTATTCGAGAATTATACTTGGACAAGCGTAATATTAATTTTCTTTTACGGAATAAATTTCCCATTTAGAACTATTTCAAGAATGGTTTGGATTCTAGGAGAGTGGATTGTTCACAAGGATAAATGAAGACCAATCAAACTCCACAGAGGTATACGTCATGCTGAAATATTCTGTAGAGGCTATGCATTTTATCGATATATTTATACCACATTATATCTCCGGATATGCGCAATTTGCGAACGGCTCCAATGCGAGGTGCCCACCACGCGGCCTGGCCTGTATCTACTTCATACATTTGATCAGCCAGGGCTTCAGTTTTGTTTTGGCTTTAGAAGGAGGCATATTTCATATTTTGCGGCTTAAAATAACCAGTGAAAATTATAACCCTAAAATATCGAAACCAAAGAAATTACTTGATGACCAAACCCGCAAAGAAACAACGATTTTGGCTACTTCTTTCCTCCTCCTGTCAAATATTCGCGACCTATTTTCTCTTTTTTTTTTTTTTTTTTTTTTTTGCTTTAATTGGACGTATGTAACGTGACATTTGGAAAATCTGTCACTTACAAGCAGGAATTTTCAGCATGGTGCATAATTCAAACACGGGCAAACTTTACAACACCCTATACAGACCAAGGTCTATTCCGAAACTGGTGGGTGTGGCCGCAGCGCAAATTCTCATTGGTGGTCACTGTATGCGGAATCGGCAAATCCATGCAATTATTCTCCCAAGTGAAGGATGTATTCACGAGGGAACAACATGTGTCACCGTCCACTGAGGCAAAAATATAAGTGTCTGATGTATGGCGTTGTCAAAAGGAATCCTACGGTTATATATCTATCCAAAGTCATATAGCCGGTGGTAATGTGTGAAGGATGCCAAACCTGAAGTGATTTTGAAAAAGATTTTTTTTAACTCTTGCTTGATTGAAACTTGCTTGGGGCAATATTTCAAAAAAAGCGCGAAAAAATATTTCGGTGTTGTTGTTTCCTCAACATTTTGAAGGCTCATATACAAGATCTGACGTATTGGTAATTAACCTTGTACTAGGCAACGATACGCAACGCAACGATATGCAACGCACTTTGAACAACAGTGGGCCATATGATTGGTAAAGATTTCAAGAAGGCAGCCAATATTCCCTATATCCTCGTCCTTCCCCGTTTTTCTTTCCCTTAAGGATTTCGTCTCCTTTATCTTTTGGTCTCAGTATTAGTTTTCTGTTGTGTGGGAAAAAAAAGACTGGCTATGGAAATTCACTTAGGAACCAATGAGAGCAAGCAAACTTCAATATGCATCTTTTCTCATAATTTAATGGCTGGCAGCACCCGCAACCATTCACCCCTGAACTTCAACCGAGACAGAAATGCCGCACGGGATAAAAAAAAAAACAAGAAAAAATCTATCAAAATTTTACACTTTAAAACTGAAGGCCACAGTACCACACGCTGGACCTGAGGTTACATATAGATGCGCTTCCTAGAATCCGGGACATTCTTCAATATGACCAGGTTTAACTAGTTGCGTACTACTGACCTCCAATCAAGAACTAAATCGACCGGCTTCGATTGGACATCTCGTTGGGGCACGACCATTCCCGAGAAATTGTGCGGCATTTTTTTTCCGGGAAAATGCAAAAAAAAAGTTTGCCACCTCACAGGAAACAATTGAGATGAAATAGTTAGATAGAGAAACATAGCTGGGTATAGTGATTTAAACACAACCCGCCTTCAAATTATTTATTTCTGAACCCCTTTTTGAACCCTAAGGAATCTGTCATATTATATTAACAATCATTTGGTATTCGTGCCGTAGCTCTGCTTGTATGCAATAACATCGAGTATGTATATAAGCGAATCGGAAAAAAAACTGTGGCTGGCAGTAACACAGAATCACGCAAGAAAAGGTCGATTTCGCTGTTATGACGGGTAATTCCTGTCAATCTTTCAAGCCGACATTAATCCAGCAGCATATTTTGCTAAATTCTTAGAGCTAATGGTTCCATAAGTATCCAATATGAATCCGAGCATGAGAACGTTTCTCTTCTTGGAATATAGGGTCAGCGAGGTTCGGGTTGCATAGGCGGGTCGGGACATATAGCAAGTACAGCAATACCATGAAAATTCATGTATACAGACAAGACTACATGTTGGAAAATATATCTGTTCTTGTATTATGTTCAAGAAAGTTTCGCCATTTTCTTCATCGGCGGTTTTAGGTCATTATAAGCTGTAAGTAAAATACTCCGAAATAAAGGCCGCAATGATGTCCTTTACTGGGTCCATTGTCATGCATCTTACTGAGAGAGACACGTCAACACTAGGATTATACGGCGATACTTAATTAAGGTGATTGAAGCACGTATAAATTCATTTCTTACTTACGAAGGTGGCTTGCTTATATGTATGAAACACCCCCTTGCAACGCATACTCCTTAAGCATTACAGCACCATTTAAACCAGTGACCCGGAGTATTTCTATACACTCCGGATATTAACTCCACTACTATGTTCAGTATATATGAGCAATTTTTACAAGTCCCCCCACCTCGAGAAATCTCAGAAAGACTAGCAACCATTGGAAGGGATCACTTGGATTCAAGGGGGTCAAGAGCGGACGCGGATAGAACTTCCCCCCTCAGCCAATAATTTCTTTTTGATGGTGATAAAAGAGAACTCCTTAATCATCTTGAAAACTTGTTCGTATTTCAAACTATGTGTCATCAACACCAAGTTCCTGTATGCCGACCCTCGGTATACATTCCACGCCTTGTTTTTGTTTTCGGTTGCGACTCGCTGCATTTCTATGAATCTAAAGAGGGTTATTGCGGCTAGCCCTTTTTGGTTGAAGGTGCGATTAATGTTCTTCGGGGTCATTATTCGGCAATGGCGAATAAAAATCCTGCAAAATTTTCTGTACATATAACCTTCTACATATCTTCCTACTTCAGAAATTTGGAACAGCTTCCATTCCAAATTGTGAACCACATCTTTTGAAAGTTACCCCCAATCTAATCTATATATGTCCACGGCTTTTTGAACATGGCAGAACCCCATTCATATACCCAGCAGCCAAAGTCCACCCCAAGTCATTTTCCTACTGTTTCGGGCGTTATTCCCCCTGCTTCTAATGAACAGGGAACCTTTCAATACCCACATTTCATTGTAAACAATGGGGAATTTCTTTCACTGTACGAGCCAATACATGTCTATTATGCACAAGCCGGTTATCAGACATCCGAAACTGACTCATACGACTATTTACGTGCTCAGAAGATTGCCCAAGGGGCATCAGTGGGTACCATACCGCCCATTGATCAATTTATTGCCTCGATACCCAATTATGATGTTACTCGGTCTTCTGTTGCTGGTCACAGTGGCCCCTTCTTGTCTGAAAGTAGGAAGACTTGCCTTCACAAGTTTTACCCACAAGCACCAAGGCTCAATTATTCTATCACCCCTATGGTCCCCTCGGTTACTCATCGATTAACCACGCTACCATACGATATATCGAAATCCAATATTAAAGAAAGTATTCAGACACTGCTCCCGAACTTTTCTTTCCCTGTGCCCAATTCTCAAGTGATTCCAGTCCCTCCAAATACATATATACCGATTCCTCATCCACCTACTCCAAATACACTGTTTCCCCAAAGCTCCGAAAAGTTCAAAACACTCGAATCCTGCACTGAAGACTCACGTTCCCTGGACCTGAAAGTACTGCAAAAGAAATGTAAAGTTCGGCCGGACGTGAAGGAATCTTTTGCCGTTCCAGTGCTTAGCACTAAGAAATCCAAACAGTTAGCAGAGGTTCTAGTTGATAAATTGCGCCAGTGCCCAACCCATGTCTCTTTGGATGAGTTCTTCAAACTACTTTATGATGAGAGGCTATTTTTCGATTCTATTCTAAAAACCCAAGGACCAAATGACGTAGTCTTTGGACCGACTGGAATGAAGTCAGAAGAAGTTGAGCTACTTTATCTTGTACTCAACAGGTTTCTGACCCCCAAAAAAGCCATGGAGTTCATGCCGGGTATGACTTTAAAAAGGTCACAATCATCAACTGCCAAACTTAATGAGCTTCTTCAAACATTCTTGGCCATTAAGATCATCTTCAGCACTGTGAGGAAGGTGGACAAGACGTATTTAGGTACGGTCAGTGTCTCGGGGATTGCTGTGTACAAGATGTACTACATCACTTGCCAAAAACTCTTCCGGAAACACCCGGCCCTTTCCGAGCCGGAAGAGTCCCAGAATAACCGCATTTTGGGCCATTCACGGCTAGGGAAAATAACCAAGTTGGTTTACCCCAACACAATGACAAAGAGATTGGGACGAAGAGGAAACTCTAAAGCACACTATATTGGGCTTACCTTGAACTATTCTATTATTGATCCAGATACTCGGCTGTTGCTTCAGCTTGACATACAGCAACTAAAAGATCACTTCACACAGAACCAGAAGTTTGAGGACCGAAGACAGAATAGTACAGAAACCGCACAGGGTAAGTTAAGTCCAGCTGCCGTTAATGTTGCGGGAATACTGCCCTTCTCATACAATACCCAACCTTTTCAAACCCACCTACCCCATTTCGTGGATTCATGGGCCGCAACCCCGGATCACGGGTTATTTGCACAGCCCATGAACCAGAACCCCAGCCCAGTGACAGAGCACTCAATGGGACCGAGTCTAATATGGACAGCACCTTTGAAACCTTGCCGCCAATAGTTTTGTTACAAAGTGGTTATTTTTAAATATGCAAGTTCGCACAATGTAGTTCAGCTGCTGATCATATAAATTAAGAAATTGAAACCTTTGGGTTGAATGCAAAATACTCCCACATACAGTAAAACCTCTCTAAGTGGATACATTAAAAACGCGAAGATTTATCCAGATAGCCAGGCTATCCAACTACGGAGAATTCGGGTGGTTTTCTCGATGTAATTCATTCCTGGAACGATAAAAAAAGACAAAAATTAGCGGATAAAATAGACGCAGGCGAAGCGTATACAGCAATATAATTAGAAAAATAATTTTCTTCTTTTTTTGGCTAGAAATTTAATGTTTGAAAAATTGAAAAATTAAATTAAATGCGCACTAATTCCATAGATTGATAACATTCACCCAAAATAAGCCCAAGATGACCTTTTTCCTCACAAATAAATAATTAAAGACTCTAGAAAGATTTTTAGGCATCTTCAAAACTCTACCTGTTACAAACATGACGCTATTGTGAAAAAAAGGATGATTACTAGTATTTCATTCGATATTGAGTACCCCTTCATATAAGCCGATACTCGTTGAAGTCTACGCGACGGCTAAGAACTGAAAGCCTTTAAACACTATTTGCTTTCTGTTGATCTTAGGGATATTTTGATGGTCACGCACCGATAATGATATCATACAACCCCAATATCAGCTGATTAGTAAATCGGTACTTTGAATAATGTCTATTATACTATCTATTGCCAGGGAAACCGCTAACTACAATGGATTCCGAGCATTATTACACTCAATCAACTTTCCCTTGGTCCTTTATATGTCTTGGCATACCCCCATAGATAACTAGCTTTACATAAACTATCTGATGAATCATCGTTTTATTACCAGTGTAGAGTCTTCAATTATCAGTCTCTTGCAATTCCAATTTGTATGAAGATGGCCCAGTCGGATTTTCTCATTTTGGTCATATCACTATCATATGGCTCTTCAAGGTACATTTATTTATCAGAAGTGAATTTATAAACTGCCGGCTGAATCCTTTTCGCTTGGAACTTTCTGTAAGCCATGTGTACGACCTCAATGTGAGATCTAGGGGGAGAAGGGTATTTCCACAACGCACGTAAAAATTTACGCCGATAATTCCTTGAGTTGATTTATTGCCCGGAGCCCATACGGAAAAAAATTGTATATTTTAGGAACACTTTGTTTTTATCCATGTTTTGAAAAGACGTGAAAGTGGGACGCTAAAACTTGGAAAGCGAGTGTGGCACGTGACATATATCACCTTAATATCATGTGATCAAAGAAGAATTCATCCAAAACGTGATATATATCACATGAATATCATGTGACCTGGCAAATAATTCTCGTGCATGGAAATATAATGTACAATCATAATCCCAAATCTAAAGAAAATTAAATAAAAGTGGGGTCGATCATATAGGAAACTCTCAAAGTCTGTGGGGTTGAAGTATCAATGTTTTGCAGCTTCTTGGTGAGCGTCAATAATTAAAAAACACGTTTTTTTTATCCACTGTAATTTCCTTTTTCGGCGTTTTTTTCGCAGGAAAAAAAGACCAAGACAAAAAATGCTAAGATTTTTCAAAAATAGAAGATTACATTAAAATGACACCACTTTTTTCTTGTTTTTATGGAAAAAATAAACCTATACTGAGAAATCACCCAGGGTGTTTATATTTGTAGCCTTTCACCTGGCCTGGCCTTCCTAATATCTGAGATAACCTCCCTGAGAATTCACCGCATTTAGATTCAACCAAAAAAAGTTATTTTGTAAGAAAACCCACCCAAATCGCGCTCTCAATTCCTGACCTTTTGGGACAAGAGCGCACCCGGTTAAGCTTCTCGGCCAAATATCCACTTAGCGCGATATCCACTTGGAAAGGTTTTAGTGTAAAGCGAATTTGTGCATTTCATTTCAGTCCCGGGATTTGCTTATTAAGGAAGTTCGCGATGGGGTTCCAAATAGACGGCCTTTCATAAAGAATCTTGTCAATGATTGAAGAGCTTAATGGCCGGTTTTACTTTATATTGTTGAAGTCAAGTATCTTTGAACGACAGAGAATGAACATTGTGCTAGATTGCTTTTAGCAGAGTGCCACTGAAAATTTATCTGTAACTGGGCAGTCAACCTTCATCAGCTGCACGTGACCTATGGTCACTAGACGTAATCACATGACGGGTGCGTGACCGTTCCAATTTCCAAATATCTCACAATTGAGTAAATCTGATGGAGATGGGAGATTCCCACAACCATCATCCAGAGGATACGTACTACACATCTAGTTTAGATAGTTAGACCAGTACCCACCTTAGTGTCACAAGAGTAAGACATCCCCTATACTCTACGTATCCCTTGAAAGGGGATTGCCCCTTTCATTATCAGGTTAGATGACCAAATTGGGCAAAAATCAGTATTGACAATTAAAATCATTTTGTCGAAGTTTGTTTTTGTTTTGTGTTTCACGCTTCACAATTTATTTGAAAACAAACACGAAAAATGGTCCTGGAAATATCATACCACCTTGTGCAACTTATCTTAGTCGAGCTTAATTGTCTAAATGAAGCACAAGTTGGGCCAATGCTACTACTTGGAACCAGCCAACCAATGATATGCCAATACATGTTATCAGGACTTGGATGTGGAGCTACACGTTACTCAAGAAATCGTTGGTGGGTTATTTTGAAACAGCAAAAATCTCAACCATAGTCCGCATCGGTTTCCGAACCACCAAAAACATTACTTCTCAACCATTACCATGTACCCAAAACATCTTTAAAGTGGTGATTGCTTAATCATCTTGCTCAAAGAGACAATTTCGGCTATGATATTCAAATACTCCTGAAACATGCTGAAAATAACCCACGAACACTGGAAATCATCTGTGGATGACTCAAAATCACATATCTTGAACTCTTCCACATTTCCCGACTGCAATAACTGAGAAGTAGTATGCAACATCAAGTTGACAACTGAAATAGGTAACCTTCCAATCAAGGGGTCTGCTAGCGATTCATGAAAGAGCTGGATCTCGGTTTTGAATAATTGATATGAAATATCTTGGCAAAAGTTTTTCAGCCCGTCACGCTTTGCTTGCACTAAAAGCTTCATTATACAATCTTTGACCAGAGTCAACTTTTTTGCAAGCATTTTGGCGAGCCTAGAAATGGTTTCATGAGCTCCTGGGCCGCCTGATTCACAAAACTCATCCTCGATGTTGAAATCAACTGCCTTAAAAGACAACATGATTGACTTGAAAAACAAATCCTCGAACGGCAGTCTAGCTTTAAACCCACCAGTTTTGGCGGTCCCCGCCACCGAAAATTTGTGATACTTCTCTTTTAGGATTGTTTCTGCGCACGAAGATGGGACCTTGTACAGTGTCATTCCAAGGAGGATTGTCATCTTTCTCAAAATCTCCATAAATGTTCTTAGAAAAGTCAGCCCAACGTTATTTGAAGTTAGAACTTCAAGTTCGCGTACACAAGTCTCTAAAGAACGTCGAAGCTGTTCTTTGGAAGCAGATGAGACTTCTTCGTCCGACGAAACAATCACGGGGAACACCAATAGTGAAACTCCAAGGATTAAATGCATGTATGCGTCATTTATTCCATTGGATGGCCCTTTCTTCAGTAAGATCTTTATGGATCGGAGAACGGCGGTCACGAAGCGATCTGGCATATTACCAGGAAACTTTCCAGTGTTGAACATTTCTATCAAAGGGTCCAAGTTGATATCGTAGCTTTTCAATCCATCTAAGCATTTCTGCACTTGGGTTTTGGCCCACTTGGGCTGCAGTGGTGGTTTATTGGGTGTAACTTTCCAGACTCGGGGAGAGCAGTCGGAAAGTGGGTATGTGAAAGATATCTCAACAACACTGTGTAAGGGTTTGTGCCACACAGATACAGCACGAACAAAAGAAGGATGTTTTGATGATGAAAATAAACTTGGCGGTAATTCCAAAACCGCCTTCTCCACCGGGGCCGACCTCACTTCTGGTTTTAGTGTTTCTAGTATATTCTGGAAATGATGATTAAGTTCGGGTATTTCGAGTTTAAGCAATGCTTTCATATCTGCATCAACAATGGCATCATTCCATTGCATGCCAATGTAATGGAATCTAGACTCTCCCCTTCGCCCTAGTCTCTTGGACACCAAATCCGGGTGGATCATATTCATAAGCTGGCCTACTTTGGACTGGCCCAACACTATACTTTGCACCACAAACTTGGAAAGATCTTTGTTGTTTTGAACCTGCTTGTGGCAAATCATACAGTATACCTTGTAAACAGAACACCGAGGAAGATTCTTGTCACCCGTGCACGTACTATCGACGGTTTTAACACATGCTAAGAGGATCTTAATTGCTAGGAATGTCCGAAGCAATTCATGGAAGTTAATAGACCGTAACAGCGAGTTTCGGATCAAATCAGACTGAAGGCCCTCGGAAGATTGCGAGTCCTGAAATACCTTGAGAATACGGCGACAGAAAAGAAGTCCTTTAAGCTGCAGCTCCAGATACCGCGAATCTTTGGTTGGTGGTAGGGTAGCCAGACGAGATATCAGATGTTTTTCCTTGTAGAGTAGGTTAAAGAGACCTTCTAATGGAATGTGCTGATGATAATCCCTCAAGCATTTGACCAAAAAGCGAGAAAATGTATGTGGAGTAACCCTGGAAATCAAAGACGAATACTTGCTAAATGCCGCATTTGGATCCACCATGGTGGGTTCGTCCACAGGGATATTCACCGATGGCTGTGTGTCTGCGAGATGACTAGCCAGTTGCGTTTGGTCCAATTCTGCGGAGGGCCAAGTATCTGGAAGCCTATATGTCTTAAATGTCCCCACAAGCGTGTTAGCAGAGCCAGTTTCAGACGTACTACTGACCGCGATTTGATTTGCGACACTTGCACCTTCAACACTGGATAAAAACGCTGGATCCCATGAAGATGGCTCTTGCAATACGCCCTGTATCTCGAATGGTTCCTGGCCATTGATCAATAAGTCGAGATCATTGTAGTTCACAGGCATATCCAACCAAGGGGTTCCATTTGAGCCAGCAAAATCACCCAGAAGGAATTCACCAAAGTGGAAGTTATTCTCCATAATCAAATTCGCCTGTTGTTGAAGATGAAGAGGTAATGTGCATGCAGAGTGTGTGAACGGAGACCTAAGTGGACCAGAGGTTTCATCTATGGAGGGTGACTTTTGAATGGAATGATACGTGTTCTGGTTGACCACAGTTGAGGTTAAATCTGACTCGCTAATTCCGATAGGTTCATCAGTCATGTAATCCATAGGAAAATAAAGTTGCTCTTGGATGGGAGTCTGCCGGGGTTCAACCAACCGGGAATAAATCTCAGAATAGTCAAACATATAGGGACAACATATACCAAGGGAATGAAGGGGATTTTTTTTTTTTTTTACCCCAATCAACAAGAATTTGGGTGACTGGGTGTATTTAAATATCCGAAATTTGCAGAGGCAAATACCAGAATGTCAATGCGCATACAGGAAGTCAGTAGTCATGGCCGTATGAAGTTCTTTGGTATTTATTTCGGATACGCTCGGTACAATCGGTTATTCACGGAGAATATGGCGACTTCTCCGGGGCTTCTTGCCCTTGTATGCATCCGAGGTTGGCGAAACAAAAGGAGTGCCATGCACACGCGTGCAGAAACACTTGCGAAAAGTCTAGCGTGATGACATTGCGTCATCCTTTGCATGTGTGGGCAGTTACCAAATGAGGTAAGTACGTGTAAGATGTGTAGGATGTTACTAGCTGTCGTTGAGGTGTTTGAGATAGGCGTCCATACAACACAATTCCGCTTGCCGGGATCAGCTTTTACACTGCTTCCGTCCGGAATGTTTGCTGGGGGCTGTGTTTCGTAAATACAATCGATTTGTCATCCCCACTGACAAATATCAGCAAATTTCTATTTTTTCTAACTATCCTGATACAGCAAACTAAGATCGAAATTTCACTAATTGCGAGTAGCATCCTACCGAATTCTTAATTCTTTTGTGCTTATTAGAGAGATTATACGAGGAAGCAATCAAGAAATGTGCTTAGGGGGGTGTTGGGAATGTATACTCCTAAATTGCTTTAACAGAGAACACCCTGTCTGAACTCCGGCAGACGCCAACAATCGGCATTAGAATATTTGAAAAATCATGTACATCGTATCTTTCTTGTGAATAAATGTACAGCAGGGAATTAAAATGAAATTTCCGGAATATGAAAAGCATAAATACATATTGAAAACTTATTGGATTTTGTTTCCCCCCAAAAAAAAGCCTCCCACCGGCACTGACAGGTGAGGGAAATATTCTATTCGCCGAGGATTTTTTTGTAATACGTGAATATGCCGGAATTGCGCAATTTTCGTATGCCTCCAAAGATTACCCGCAATGCTTGGCGTGCAAGGGCCAATGCATCAGTACGCCTAAACACCACCTCATACTTTCATAAGACGTCTTTTTATGGAGATCGATTCATATTTGTTTCATAAATAAACTGCTAATTTTTTACTGGAGAGGTTCGGCTCTAAAAGGAAATTCACTTTTCTAGCCTCAAGCAATGAAACCAGGAATGCAAAAAGATTGCTACATAAAACATAACCCGGCCCGCGCAAATTTAATGTGCGTTACTGTGCAACGTATTTTGAGCAACATGGGCGTATTTTGAGCAACATGGGTTACATTCTTCGTAGAGCCTTGGCCTGTCCATAAGTAGGCGTGTTTTCTAGATAGACTAATTCCCTTTTCCCGCGTCTTTGGGATCATTTTCACGGGGGTTTTTATGGTTTAGATAATCCATTGTTTTTGGGATCGGGGAAGGGGGAAACAACCCTTTTATGGTTATTGTCCATAAATGGAGAAATCGCAGAACCAACAAACATATTTGCTAAGAATATTTTATCAAAATGATACAAGTTACATACAGCACAGTACTGTGTGGCCAACCCCCTACCCCATCGGGTCCAGCGGCGGTAAAAACACAATTTTTTTTTTTTTTTAATCCATTTAGTGAGCTGAAGTCAGAGGATTTCAGGTAGATGTCGGAACTTTGACATACATAACTGGGTGGGATGAATGGGTATAATGAACCAGATCACCATTTTCGTACCTTGATCTGATTGGTTTTTCTTCAGGTTGAACGGAGTTATTCTACGCCATCTGTCTTCCCAAAAGAGGTTTCGTACGCCACACTACATGCAGTACGTATATTTTTATACAGGTACTACAAGGGAACCCCCCCACCCCCCAAAAAAATAAAAAATAAAAATAAAAAAATAAAAAGGAAAAAAAAAATCGCTGTTAGGACAGGAATGCCTTACAATTTGGCTCACTACTCGCCTACAGCATTCCGGGTTTATCGTAAAGTGTAACATAGTAGATCCAAGATTCCGGATTAAGGCAACAATACAGTGAAATTCTCAAGAAAAATATAATTTCTTAGCACCTATAAATTGTAGCAGGAACATCGGAGTAAAAGATACGCACCCACTAGATAATGGGAATCAACTGGGGAATATCATGACCTGAATATCTTTTTCTCGACTAAGTCCAAAGGAAAAGACCATGACGGAACTCAACTTGATGTAGAAATTTGCTGAAATTTCCCCGCTAAAAGGGCCATTTACTTATGTGCCCACCATATCGTAACGCCTAAGTAGGACGGAACAACAGAGGGTAAAAATACGCGCCACGCTCGCGGGGATGTTGCTAGATTTCCGCCCATAGTGTAGAGTATATGTATACACTCCGGATATCCAGCATACAACTACGTTCAGGATAGAGCAAAACTTTTGAAAAATCTACGTCTTCTTAAGAAGTTTGAAAAGACGGGGGAAGTTGCGAGAAGTAACGCGTGGATAAAGCCAGATTTAAAAGCGCTAATAGCGATTCTGCCCACAAGGAATTACTTCTGATTTTACTGTGATTGGACAAACGTTCTTTATGAGCGTGGAAGGGCCGTTGTAGATATTTTGTGGTATCAAAGACTCGTGCCTGTACAATAGCTTTCTCTATTGTTCTGATGGTTCGGGATTTTCTGCATATCTATATATAAATCTGTGTAGGAATGTAGAGATTGCTGTTGGGCTTTATCCAATGGAAGTGGAACATTTTCTTGCTTCTGCGGTTTATAGCCCACGCCATATTTGCACTTAAAACTTTCTCGTGTGCTCTGACATCCTAAGGGCTGAGAAATATAGTTTTTAACCCACATAAGCCTCTAAATTTCGAGCGGGTTTCCTACCAGAGTATTTTTCAGGCATTCACACCAGCTCTCCCTCAAATGTTTTCGCAATCCCATAACACTCAGCAAACGTTTACCCAAGACTTCTCCACCGTCCCCGGTGTCACAATTCCCCTTGCCCCTAGTGAGAGTGGAACACATGGGCCCCCAGTTACGAATATAAACAATTGGAGAATCCCATCGGCGAGCATTCCAATCCATTTATATTATCCAAAAGGCAGATACCCGACATTAGAAAGTGATTCGTATGGATATTTACGCGATAGAGATCCGAACTTCGGTACAAGAGGATTCGTCACACCCCCTTATACTTATAAACACCCGATTCCACAACTCAATGGCCCCAAGCTGAGTGAACGTGTTGCAGGGACGTTCATTACTGGCCCTGGTGGTCAAGTTTTGACAGAGAATAATCAGTTTTATCTTCGGCCAATTTACCAACCACCCCCTGGCCTCGTTTATTCGCACACACCTGCTTTCCACCCAGTTACTAACCAATTGAGAGCACCAACACAAGACATAGCGGCTACTTTCAAAACAACCACTCATCCACTTGTTCCTAATCTTCCCTTCCCTTTGCCAGGCCCACAAGTTTCTGAGGCACTTTCCAATATCCGTGTACCGACTTCCCAGCCAGCTGGTCAAAATAGATTGGTTGTTCAAAAACCAGAACAAGTTATTACAGCCTCGCCATCTGATGAAAACACAAGTTCCCTGCAGATCCACGCAATTATTAAGGAATGCAAACTTCTGCTGGACGTGCCGGAATCATTTTGGAATATTGTTCCCTTGCTCAGCAGAATCAGTGCCAAGAAGGTTTCCGGGGTTCTCATTAGTATTTTGAGACTGCTGCAAAAAGAAGTGGCTTTGGAAGAGTTTTACAACTTGCTTTATAATGAGGATCTGGCGCTCAAATACATTCTGGATACCCAAGTGCCAAACTCTGAGGAGCACGGACCTACTTCCATGAAGTCGGAAGAGCATGCGCTACTTCATCTTATTTGCCTGGCGTATAGAACCCCGCACGGTAAGATGGGACCCATACCCGGTATTTTAATGCGAAATCCACGATTACCGGCTTCCAAATTCCACGAGCTTCTGCGGGAATTCTGGGCAATAAAGATCATATTTGCCACGGTGAAGAAGGTGAAAAACGCATACTTGGGTACTACCAGTATTTCCGGCATTACTGTGTACAAGATTTACTACCTTATTTGCCAAAAGCTCATCAAGAAATACCCAAGCATTTCCGCACATGTGGGGTTCCAGAAACGTCTCATTGTGGGTCATTCCCATCTAAGTAGATTAACCAAGATGGTTTACCCCAACATACGTAAAAAGAGACTAGGTCAAAGAGGTCAGTCACGGGCACATTATATTGGTCTTACTTTAAACGACTCGATGATTGATCCCGAAACTCAACAGTTGCTTCAGCTTGACATTCTGCAGCTAAAACGTCACTTCAACCAAGACCTATCTGAGAATTTTGAACATCGAAGGAAAAATTTCGTTGTCGAAGCACCGTGTGTGATAGGTGGAGTTGCCGTGGATCCAAGACATGCCTTATCATACAACGCACCATTCTTGCACGTCCCTGTGCCCAGTTACGTTCAATCAGGGGCCGTAAACCCAGAGTACAATGTAGCACCTCCACATTGGGATTACAACACTGGAAGATTGTCAGAACAATCAATGGGTGCAGTTCTATTGCGGAAGAAGCCTTTGAGACCTTGACAAAAGCCTTGTTTGTTTTGCTTATGATACACGAGGAAACAAAAGGGGTCACCTAAGAATACCCAGAACGACAACAAAACTTCTGAAGTAGCCACATATAAAGTCATTGAAACCGGTGAGTAAACTGTCGGTGTTAAACTTAAGATAGGCAAACTTCTGCTGACGTTTGAGTGAGTACCGATTTTCAATGCAAGAAATACGAGCCACATGGCTAATTTCTGTGTTGGAATATAATAACAGCCGGTGTTAGTTCACGTACACAGGCTTTACGGGAACCCGATAATTTGGGAGGTAGTCCTGCCTGCGTTTCCCAGTTGTAAATCCACATATATCCAATCATATACTAGAATATACTAGAATATACTGAAATAAAAAGTGAGGATAAAAGGAATCAACTTGAGAGTCTGTCCAAATTAGGTGATCCGATCAGTCCGATGCGCTGACGTAAACAAAGGCTCTTACAGAAATCAATAATTTTGGAAGGTGGTCGGTTATGTTGGACTGTAACCCACTCCAATCTTGCTCTATCTAACTAATCTGCCCCGTTTGTTTCCAGTGGGGTCCGAAAATCTACTTCTTCTGCTTTTGGACAATTTTGCGCCATCAGAGTGTCCAGCGACCATTGTTGTGTCTCCCAAAAGACTATATTTGAGAGACCCTAATTCTCAACAGAATATTAACGTAGAAGTTACTGTTGGAATTAGTGACAACCCCTGTTAGATGCGCTTATCGTATACACAGGCTTTACAAGATGACATATTGTTCCAGTTGTTCCGGCTCTCCCTTCTTCGAGCTTACTCCACCGGGTATATATTATATATAATGTCCTTCACCTGTTTTAGCTGAGCCGACATTCTGATGAGAATTTGGATCTCTCCAGTTTGAAATATAGCCTTTTGTGAGAGGCATGCTCGCTGGACGCGCCGGCGGAGCAAATTTGTACAGAAAATGAGAAGGGTGGCTTTTGGACCCCACTGGCAAACTAAGAGTAAAGATAGTTCGATAGAATAAGATATCCAGGTGGAGTAGGTTACAGTCTAGCATAACCGAACCACCTTCCAAAATGTATCGATTCTGTAAAGCCTGTGTGAACTTTTAGCGCATTTAACTGATCGTCTCACTAAGTTTCAACACATTCTACATCTCGCACGGTCAACGTTTTCTTTCCCTATCGCCGGTGTAAGCGCGCACGATCGTACCTTCCATTTTAGGCCCGGTCACGTGACCATGGGCGACACAAACTAGAACCCAACAGTTTCTCTTAGCATCCAATCGTGCGTATACTAAAATAAAAAATTTCAAATTCTAGTAACGCACCTAAAAAGCCTCACCCTGCCAACAACAATCGCCCGCCAGGGATGGAAATTCCGCATGCGTCGGGGGTTGAAAATATCAAATATTATCATGCAGACCCCAAAGACGGAGTGGCACCCACAGGGCCATCTTGATGGAAGGCTCTACATAAAGAACTTTATATTGTGTTAGGTACCCTATATCACTCGTCTAAGTCCTCGCGACTCGACCAATGGTATTGTTCGCCTCGCTTTTAGCCGGTATCTTCTCTTATAGACACTCCTTATGAAACCCTATAAATAGGATGCCATTTTCCCTTGGACATGGTCATCTAGGAATTATCACTGAAACACACAAGCCATATTAGCCAGCCGGCTTTAAAGATCCTGCCATATTGTTCCAGATTACGTATTTTAAGTGGCCGGGGCACTGGTGGTGGCGCTAGTAGCACGTAAACTCAAATGCTTAGATACACGAATTAATCAAGTACACCGGAACATTCACTACGGCTGAGTAAACATATGAAATATGTCTGGTACCCCACCACGTATTTACATACACTCAAACACCTGCCGATGACACGGAGTTATTGCACATTATTCGTCCATGGGTGCAAGGTTCGTCGTCTGCACCGAATACACACCAATTTAAGGGTATAGTAAAGCCATTTAAGCGTCTTTGAAGCTGGTTGGCTAAGATGTGTTGTGTATTCACTGATGAGGAGTAAACGTGGCTATGTCCAAGGGCATATTTCTGGGTTTATATATCGTTCCATCAGGAGTATCTATAACAGACAATTACTAATAGTGATCGCAGGCTAGATAATGCGTGGAGAGAGCAATACCAGACTGACCCACGTGATAAGCGACATCAGCGATATGACGTCCCTAACATCAGTGTAATTATTATAACTATGATGATTGTATCACATACTCGACGTACTTGATCTAGATGCCGAGGACTTGGTCAAGGACAA
The DNA here is from genome assembly GCA_005406065.1 of Metschnikowia sp. JCM 33374. NCBI lineage: Eukaryota > Fungi > Ascomycota > Pichiomycetes > Serinales > Metschnikowiaceae > Metschnikowia > Metschnikowia sp. JCM 33374. Next base: position 101,735 of record BIMT01000067.1, read on the forward strand.
TGCTCAAAGCTTGGACCAGTTGCTGACCATATACAGCAAGTTGAAATAGTTCAAAGCCAGGAAATTTGACTTGTGTATGGTGGGGTTCCTCAAAAACGACAAAGTGCACAAAGTAGGTAAGAAACACCACGCATCCTTGGGGTTTTAGCGTCCACGGACCTCGTGGTTGACACAGATTTAATGAGCTGTGTTTGCCCTCATATTGTATGAAGCCGTTTCAAAAAAAGGTCACTTTTCAAGAATCATCTTATTACTGGACATTATTGTCAGAATGTCTCAGCCACGCCTACCAATAACTAAAAACTATAGACGATCAAGAAAACTTGTATCAGATCACAACTTCACCGTGGGTGTGCAATCAAATAATTGAACGCAAACTCGTTCGGCTGGAAATAACTCCGGGTCCACATTTGGTCCAAGGATAAGTTCACCACATTCGAATTGTATTGGACGATGTCATCCGCCCCTCGGCATTGTTTGCCTGAGTGCCATGATAACAGTCTTTTCAAGAGGGTAGTGAAAATTTCTCCATGCTCAGGCTCCCGTCACCTAGCTGAATAAACCTTTTACTGATTAAAAAACCAGTTAATATTAGGGATGTAGGGGTATCGTTTTGTGTAAGTCTTTCTCTCAAGTTCATGCCATTTTTGAAACCGAGTTTTCCCAGCCAAAATGTATATCACTCATATTAGTTATAAAGATGAGAAAGTGGTTTTTGAGTCAACCGGTTGACTGAATAAGTTTCTTTGGAAGCTTTTTTTTGTTGTCACCCAGTAACGTACTGCCACATACGACCCTTAGTCAAATTCGGGTGTGGCTGTGATCTCACGTCTCAAAAGCACTCTAATTCTTTTCATCGCTCATTGTATCTGATTTCTGAGCAACCCTCCAGATGTTTGGGGCATATGGCCGCTTATTTCTCTTGTTTCTTCTTACCAAACAGTAAGAAAGTGTCTATCCCAAGTTTTTTAGCTTCGGATTTGGTTATATTGACGCTTTTCACAACCGTTGTTTTTCTGACCAGATAATCAAGATATGCCTCACCACTGAGTGCTAGGATCTCGCTCGGATCTCTGACTCTTGTTCTGTTAACCACTTTGTTCTACACTTTGAGATAAAATGTTTCTTTTTCATTGCAAATGACCTTTTCAGACTTTTCATCAATCTCTGTGATTTCTCACGTACCAAGTGGGCCCATCCACAGTTACCAATGTGAAGTAGTGTAGTTCTTTTCTGAAGTATTGTTTGCGCATGTGATGAAGCAATTTCAGTCTCCAATAATTAGTTTACCAGTCAACTGTCTCTGGCTATGTATACAGTAAAACTTGTGCTCTTTATCCTTGTATTTGTGTCAGTATTTCAATGCCACGGTTTCCGCCTCTTTGTGGAGAGCATACAATTTAGTAGTCCCCACTCATCTAATGGCTTTATCCATCGTCTTTAATTCCATATTGGTCATTCAGTTAAATACATCGAGTATTATAACCTTTGCTGTTTTTTTTTTTTTTCACTGTCATCTGGGCCAGTAACTCCATTGCCAGCACAACTAATGGAAGACTCATCTGTGTGGTTAATTGCATGCGCCATCCCAATGTGGTTCGTATACTCCGTCTCATTTTCAATGTGGTAATCTTTCTCAACCAAAGGCACCCAAATTGTCAGTAGCGAAGCCTGGCGACTGGAGATTCGCCCAATTATTGAATTTATTGGGAAGCAACCGATGTTTTCTTGGTGGCCACATAGTTAAAACTAAAAAACGTGCTTGAAAGTGCAGACATGGTAGGGGTAGCTCGGAAGACCCTTGACATACTATATGTTGCGCATTAATTATCGATCAGTATTGTCAAAGATAAATTTTCAAGGAGTACAAATTATGGAGATTTCTTGTGTTCTTCTGTAGGAGAGTTTTTTAGAATTGGCCAATTACTGAAAATCTGTATTTACTAATCGAGAGGCGTATTTACTAATTCCGAGGCGTATTTACTAATTGAGATGCGGGCTATTCACCGCGAATCAAGATATTACTAATTGATGAACTTAGACCGAAATTCCCACCTCAATGAAAACGAATTGTTAATATTGAAAGAAAGCCCAGCAATGCAATAAATAACAACTGTGGCTTGTAATCGTAATCGTAAATCCGTGGCAAGCAAAGAAGCCGACTGTGGCTATGAATCGTTTCGACAATTTACTCGCATAATGACATGAGTACTTATATCTACCCAAGACGATAAGCATTGGGGGATGCTTTGCTCGTATATACACTCTGCAGTTCTATTCTGTTTGCTGACCAAAGTGCTATAGATTGCTGTGGCGTACCTCTTCGTTGAAACACATCATTGGTGAGATTCCCTATTGGGAAGGAGATTTTCCCAAATGCAGGCCCGACACACGTCGCAACCCGTAATTATAACGCCCTTTTATTTGCTTTTGATACTGCAAATAGTGTAATTTGTGGATAAACGACTAAGGGAAAAAACTATAAGAATTTTTTTTTGAAAATGAAACCCCACTGAGACGTGTCTGAGATATACCAGGGTTTCTTTAAAAAAAATGATTCTGGCCCGAGCAAGCATATCTGAGAAAGGTTGGAAAAGATTTTTTTTTCAAAAACTGTATGTGCAGGCCGCATCAATAAAACCACATATTACGGTTTTATCGCACTCGCGGGGTTTTTGTAAATTTCGGTCAACACTCGTCGATGCATACACTCCGGAAATCAAACCTACCAGTGTGATCAAAATTCCCTCTTTTGAGGAAGTTTACAATTTACGAGACGAAAAATATCAAGAAAGAACTCTTCTAGTGTGAATAATGATTCTGTCGGGGTGAAAATTTTGGCGATCAGAGAAGCTTTACGAGCTTGACACTTGTATGTTTGTATTCTGCAGTATGTGCCATGATCGACGCGTTCCTGTATGATGTTGTTCAGATGATTTGTTTTTTGTAGTTTTGGTATTTTTTGGGGTAGTTCTGCATTCCATGTTGCTTACGTTGCGTAGTTCAATGACTTCATTGATATTCACGCTTGCTTGTTGAGGGTACGATTAATTTCCCGGGTTTATCCCTCAAAGATTCGAGCAAAAATCCTGCACTTTTTTCAACTCTTTTTCTTTCTACATTTTTCCTTTTACATATTCTACATCCTTTACATCCTTTTCATCTTTTCGTGTGCTGGTAAAGACTAGACATTCTTATACATAGTCCATCATCCTACAACATTGCAACAGGATCCATACGAATATTTGAAAACACTTCACTATCAAGCTGGTTATATATCAAAAATGTCGAATCCTCATTTGCCAACACATACAATGCAACCAAATTCCACCCCAACTGACCTTCATCGTGCTTCGAGTGACAAAATTCCAAGTGTTAACAGCTTGGGCTTACAATCACCAACCTGGCCAGTGCATGCCTACTATCCACAAGTAGAATATCGGAAGTTCGAACCTTATTCAAATGGATATTTACATGTTAGAGATGTTAACCACGGTGCACCAGTGGGTGCCGTACCTCCGTATATGAATTCATACCCCAAACCCCAGACCCTGTACCCCTTTCCATATTTGAATGTCGAGCAATCGGCTATTGCTGGTGACAAGGGCTCCTCCTTGTCTGGAAGTAGTAAGACTCGTCTTCACACATTTTACCCACAAGAATCAGACGTCAAGTATTCTGTCACCCCAATTGTCCATTCATTCACTAGTCGATTAAGCACGCTACCGCACGATATATCGCAATCCAGTATTAAACACGTTCCTCGCGCACTGCTTCCTGTATTCCCCTTCCCTGTGCCTAAACCACAAGTAAGTCCAGTACTTCCAAGTAACTATTCGCCCACTTCTCAGCCACCTATTCCATACACGCAGTTTCCGCAAAACAAATATAGTCCTCAAACCATGCCTATTCCTCAAAAAATGCCTATTCCTCAAAACATGCCTATTCCTCAAAACATGCCTATTCCTCAAAACATGCCTATTCCTCAAAACCCCGAACAATCCAAAAACTCTTTACCCTTCGATGAAATTGTAAGTTCCCCGAAACTGGAAGATCCATTTGCCAAAGTCGTTCCGTTGCTTAGCAGTAATAATTCTAAACAGTTAGCAGAGGTTCTCATTGATATATTACGTCAGTTTCCGCCTCAAGTCTCTTTGGATGAATTCTACAAACTCCTTTATGATGAGAGGGCATGTTTTGAATCTATTCTGGAAACCCAAGGTCCAAATAACGTGGTGTTTGGCCCGACTGGAATGAAGTCGGAAGAATTTGAGTTACTTTATCTTTTACTCAAGAGGTTTCGGACCCCAAACAAAACCATGCATTTCATTCCGGGAGTCACTTTCCAAAAGTCGCGATTATCAAGTTCCAAAGTTAATGAGCTTCTTCAAACTTTCTTGGCCATAAAGATCATCTTCAGCACCTTGCAGAAGGTGGACAAGACGTATTTAGGTACGGTCAGTGTCTCGGGGATTGCTGTGTACAAGATGTACTACATCACTTGTCAAAAGCTCTTCCGGAAGTATCCGGCCCTTTCCGATCATCCAGGGCCCACGAATAACCGCATTTTGGGCCATTCCCGGCTAGGAAAAATTAACCAAATTGATTTACCCCAACTTGAAGATAAAGAGATTGGGACGCAGAGGACACTCTAAAGCTCACTATATTGGGCTTACCTTGAACTATTCCTTGATTGATGAAGATACTCGGCTGTTGCTTCAGCTAGATATAGAGCAACTAAAAGATTACTTCACACAGAACCAGAAGTTTGAGGACCGAAAACAGATTACTACGGATACTTCACCGGGTGGGATGGATCAAGGTGTCGCCAATGTTGCAGAAACACTGCCCTTATTACATACCGCTCGACCATCCCCCCTACCGAATTGCGTTGATACATGGGCTACGGGCGCATATCGCACACTTTTTCCGGCAATACAAACTCACGCAACTAGAAGAGTGCCTGAAAAGTCAAAGGGACCTAGTCTAATATGGAAAGATCCTTTGAAACCTTGAGTTTTACGCCGCCTGGTCGTCGCTCTCCCAATTTATAGCACTAGTGGTTACATGACTGGTTGGTGTGTTGCTGCTGTCCGTATCTGGCCCTTGTCAATGTCTAATCCAATTGTTTGATTTGAACGACGTGCGGATTACACGACCATTATTCTTACACAGGTAATGGTGATAGTGGTATGTAACAAAGTCCTACTTCGCAGATTTGTTCTATATATTGTTTGATCAGGCTCATGCTTTCACTTTTTTGATTCGGAATCTTTTGAATGAAACTACAAGATGAAAAAAATCCAAAATAACATGTTTATTATACCGTAAACACTATTCCAAGAAACAGAAAAGAAGTAAAGCATCCAAGATCGGGCCCTTCCACAATTCCTAGTTGGACCCTCTGAAAGTGACGGAATTTCGGCCATTTTTGTAGAGAGAATTCGTATGAGAATAAGGCCAAGTAATCCCTTCTACTATAATTCTCAAAATGATAAATATCGACTGCTCAGTAAAATCGTCCAGGATGTGCAAACCAGAATGAATTGTGACATCATTCTCGACGGGCATCGCAAAATGATACTTTGGATCTGGGGATGGAGTTTAAGGTGTCGCGGATATTAGGCTGGGGATCCTAGAAGCTTCAAGTTCTAGTAAGAACCCATCTCAGGACAACAAACCTGATCTGATAACACTCCTTTTCCCATGGCGATCCCTGGACGGGACATGATGGAAAAGTTACGTCCACGGGAAAATAAGAGTGAAGATAGTTAGATAGAAGATATCCAGGTGGAGTAGGTTAAATTCTAGCATAATCGAACCACCTTCCAAAATTTATCAATTCTGTAAAGCCTGTGTGAACGTTAGCACATCTGAATGATCGTCTCACTAAGTTTCAACAAATTAGAAGTCAATCTTTGCGACATCGTTACGAAATGACAACTCAACGGGAACCTTCCCAAGCTTCGAACTAAGTGGGTAATCAGAAGAGCCTACCAATAACCCTGAAAAGTCCCACAAACCAACTTACTGAAGAATCCGAAATATACGAAGGAGAAGATAGTGAGTAGGTCTCATCAAGGATAAAATGCCAAGAAACATGCTTCTATATGTCCGAAGATGAGGCCGATACTGATAATCGGGTCAATGAAAAATCCATGGTTCTGACAAACAGACTGCTAAATTAACTGAGATGAAGCCCTAACATGTGAGAAATTGGACGCTGTAACCACGCACAAATGGATTGGGATCCTAGACAAACATATATTGAAAACGGTTTCTCTTTGGAATATGCCAAATCCCGAAAGACGCGAACCATAAGTCTATCAAGAACTTCATTGAATCAACAGAAACTATTGTCGATTGTAGTCAGATCCGCTAACCTTTATACAGGCTTCACGGCGTCGGTAAAATGGCAGGTGGTTCAGCTTTGTTGGGCTGGAACCACCTGCACGTGGATACCCGATTCCGTGTAAGTAATCTGTCCCATTTTCCATTTTGCTCCCTCGTCGCGGCCTTTAAGCATGTCATGCAACACCCAATCAACCTATTTTCAGACTTGTGAAACCCCAATTCACTGCATCTGTTCACGCTAGAGCCAGCGCTTAGTGTGGGGGGCGTTTCCAGCATAGGGTCTACGGTCACGTGATACTACAGAAGCTCGCTAAGTGGATATCGCGCTAGTTGAATATTTGGCTAACTGGATAAAAAACACCGCTCACCAAGAAGCTGTATAAAATTGTAGGGTAACCTCGGAGAATTGGGTACCTTACAGTATGATCTACCCCATTTTTAGGTGATGTTCTTTACATTCGGGAGTATGAGTCTACAATTTTCACACACGAGTGTTTTGTACAAGGTCACATGATAGTCATGTGATTTATATCACGTGCCAACCACGCTTCATAAGTTCTAGCATCTTTACATTCACGTCTTTTCAAAATTTTCTTAAGGTATACTTTTTTTGGCTTCCTGGAAATAAATTAACTCAAAGAATGGCCAACTTAAATATGTACAAATCCACTTCTCCCGTAGATCTTACAATGAGGTCAATCACTCACCCGGCAGTTTCTAGATTGACTTCGGATAAATAAATGTACCTTCAAGAGCCAGGTGATATTAACATGAGTAAAAAGGGAAAATCAGAAATGCGCAATTTCATACAAATGGCCTGCAATTACAAGGGATTTATAATCGAAGCGGAAAGTTTATACAGGTAATGAGCAGTTTTATTAACGCCGATTCATCCGATCGTTCATGAAAAAGCTCGATGTGATTGGGGTATCAAGACCTCGCAAGGAATAAGTGAAAGTTGATTGGATGTAATAATACTCACAATAAGTTAGCGGTTTCAATGGCAAGAGATAGCAAAGGCTTGTTTGAAGAGGAATTAATTACATGATAAAACCACCCGAGTTCTCCGCAGCTGCATATCTGGCTATCTGGGTAAAAATTCGCGTTTTTAATATTTCGGCTTAGCGAGGTTTTACTGTACTGACGGTAACCCTAAATGCCAACAGAAACCATCACCAAATCGCGGTTCGTCACGTATGACTGTTTTAGGTTTCCGGGGTTCGAAATCGAGAGATTTTTGTCAATTTCAAGACAGTTAGCGCACATTTCCAATACCTTCACTACAGAATACAAGTAGCCGAAGTATTCATTCCTACGCTAATATAGCCCACTTTCGAAGGAAGGTCATATTTATCACACAGCTAGAAGCTTGCTTGCCAAAAGCTTCACTGTTTTCTCAGCCCTACTTATTTGATTCCACATGATCTGCAATAAATGCGGATGCTCGTCTGAGGTAACCAGCTTGGCCATATTGCAAATTTGATTCAACCGTGAAATAAGCAGGGTAACCTTTTCAAAGTATGACTCAACTTGCGGATCTGGAACCCCCTTTGAGTCAAATAACCGAAAAGCGTTGAGTCGGAGCTCGTATATCTCGGAGATGATGAAATAGCACGGATTGCCGTAGTTGGCGCTATTGAATATATGATGTGCTGCTTCTATCATTGTTTCAAACACCGTATGACAGTGCTTGAACTTTTCAATGACAGTTTTTGGTTTTGGTGCGATAGACTGGAAAGCTGACACTATTTCCTTGAAGTCTTCCGTTAATTTGGCACGGTCGTTTTCAAAGTGCCAACACTGGAAGGAAAAATCGTTGACAAAAGTACCCAAGAGGAGAAGAAACTTATCAAAACGATCTTCCAACGTGAGCACCTCGCTTGCTGAGCTGTAGCGTCTTCTTGCGAGGCCATGTGCTTCCAGTTTTGGGTTGCTGGCATGATCATTTTCGAAAAAAACTTCACTTTTATTTCCAAAAGACTCGCGGGCCGTATCTGTGTTTATGGAAGAGGCGTGTACTTTAGTTTCTCCTTGGAAAAAAGCCATAGTGGTGGTGATCGTGTATATTGTGATTAAGCAAATATTGGAAACCTTCATTTTGGTAAACAGAATGTCACTTTCAAGAGGTTTACATGGGAAAAGTCATTAGAGGGATCTGGGGGATCTGGCACTTTATAAATGAGCATTTGGAACTGGGGTTTTTTTTTCTTTTCTTTTTTTTTTCATAGAAGCGCTTTGGCTTTTGCTTTTGATGAAACTGAAGAGATTCATTTCTATTGTGTTCAAGACAGTTCATTTAATCACGAGAATGAGTCCGTCGCCCCTTTTGGAGTGTGCGGTGGAATGCCAAAACTTGAATGGGGTTCGAAAACCTTATTCCGAAAAGTTTCACTGAAAAACATATGAAGCTTTTCAGTCCCCAAACTTCGTCACACAATACTTGTACTGGAGATCCTCATTCAGATAACTCTGCACCTCCAGAATCATCTGAGATACCCAACGAGGCAATGGCCCCGTTAGCACAGAAACTCTGCCACTCTCAAAAACAAAAATTCCCTTATTGTCCAAAATTATTGGCACAGTTTATACAAATCATTGTCTCAAGAGACTTGCCATGTTGCCACCATAAACAAAATTTTCATAGTTCAATTTTCGCGCGAGTGCGATTAGTACTAGGTATGTGTTTAATAATGTTCAGTAAAACGCCTTGAGGCTCCGGCCCGAACTCCTTTTCGCACGAAGTACGTTTCATTGTATTTCGGCCAAGCCTTCTACTGGTTCTTTCCAGGGTGTTTACCCAGAGGAATGGGTGAGGAAATGCCTCAGCTCCGTTGATGTTTCAACAATAGATCCGGATCAGGCAAATGTACGTTTATCGTGGAGGAAATGTTTTCACTGGCCACATTATATCGAAAGATCTGGAAGGTTTCCCTCGATGTTCTCGTATCTCAACCTTATTTTGTCTTCAGTCTAGGAATACAGCCATGGCACATGTGAATAGTACTACTACAACTACTTCTACAACTGTCGATCTTTGTTTAAGGATCGCTAAGTTCCAGCCTGCCCATCATTGCATGCGAACAAGTGGAAACAGCCATCTTGTGTTGCCGTGTTGGGCTCGCGTTAACAATGAACAATGCGCTTTTTATTCAGATCGACACATATTACTTAATAATGTTTTGATTCGCGATACGCCCTAAAAGTTAGCAATTTCATCGCGTTTTATCCATGAACAATATAGAAGACGCCTCTCAATAAGTAAATACCGATTCTCAGTAATTGGTGCATCGCAAAAACATTTTACTCGCCTGCAAAAGAAAACAAGAGATCTGAATAATTGGAACGCCTGAAAAATTCATCTTTGGCAAATATGATAAACAATACGCAGCAAAAAATAGATAACCTGAAATATATTAAATATTTCATGGCAACGGAATTCTTTGCTACCCCTGCCATATATACACCTTGGGAGGTGCTATTTTCCAGGGTAAACGATGTGGTCGAAGAAAAAAGAAATCGGTTACTCCCAAGTGCAATCAAAAAATTGGCACCGATGAACTGGAAACCTTTGGTGATATTGAGAAGATTTCACCAGCAACAATTACACGGCAGATACAAACGAGGGTGAGATGGAGGATACAGTTGACCACAAAGATGAGCCATTCAGTAGTTGTGCTGACGAGAGAGTTTAAACTGACGCGCATGACACTGATACAGATCACTCCAGCTATGTTGATATCACTCTACTGTCATTTAATTTTGAAATGGGGTTATATGTAAATCAAGTGCGTGGATTATATGACCCTTAGTCTGGCTTGGCCATCTGAGGAGGAACCCATACTCATATGTTTATTGTGATGATTTTTGTGTTTCGTTAACAGCCATTTGGCATAAATTCAGGAATATCGGTTTTTCTTTTGTTTTGAAATCTAGTTTCTACGATCTATTCATTTTGAAAATCAATAAAGAAAGACCAGTAATGTGCGTCGCATAGTCACCACGGCACTGGTATCTACTGAACACAATCAACCGCTGCCTCTTGCTTTAAAAGGCACCCCGTCAAAAATTTAAAAGCACATATTAACGAACGAGATGTAAAGAATAAAAACTACACGGGATGTACGGCGAGTGTTTTAGAATTCAGACCCTCCAAAAAACATATGTGGAACCGTAGACGTACACGTAATCCTATAAACTCAAACAGCATCAGGGAAATCGCCAAAAACGCTTCTTTCAACTACACACTAACAAGAGAGAAGTGTATCAACCATTAGGACACAGAGCACAAAACCTCATTGCCTTCCCTCTCTAAGAACTAAGTGTCTTCCATTCAACTTTTCAAGTGTACTCCGGGTCCTTCTATACTGGCTCTGAAACACCAGAAGCATATCTAGAGGCATTTTTTTGCCAGCTAATCTGACACTATCGTCTAGGCGGTCCAAGCGCGAAGCCAATCGGGCTACCCTGCCTTTCAATCCAGGCAATCCTGGACTGGGAAGTCCACGCGAGTCAAGCAACATCAAAGAAATGAGTCTGACATGGAAAACGTCGGAAATGAGTGTGTGCCTGGAGTCTAGAATGTCATATTCCTGGGTCATGTGAGATGTTGCCTGGGTCATTGCCTCAAGAAATGTTCGGCAATGTTTGACTTGGTCAAAAAGACCCTTTGGTTGCGGTGACATGTTTTTAAAAAGCCATATCATTTCGGAAAGTTCCGCCTCTAGTCGGGGAGCATCTTTTTCAAACACGGCATACTGGAAAAAAACCTCACTGATGTACGATTTCAACAAACCCACAAACTGATTGAACTGGCCATCCAACCAGCACACATCCATGGTGCTGTTTTGGGGATAATCTGCTTTTAAGGACTTATTTCCAGGACTTTCTTCCAATAAAAGCGGAGCAATATCGCCAAATCTTTTATTGAAGTTGGCTGGAATCATACAGGAGTTGATTGCTTTGTTGTTTTGGTGAAAACTCCCGAATGCCAGAGGAATAAGCCAAAATGCAGTTATGTGTTGGTGAAATATTTTCATGATGCAGACGGAAGCGATCACTGAACACAACCGTGGTTTACCAGGCCTATTTATATGCGATATTTATTAGACGGTAGTTATTCATGAAATGGGGTATACTTGAGTCAGAGGTGGTTTCTCAGTTGGGAAATTTCAGAAGGTTTATTTTGCCACATGCGCTATGGAATATACACCAGGAGCTATGTTTTGCGTGCCAGTATTATTCCACATTTCACCCAACGGATAAAGAAGGCTCCGATTTTCTCATGATAATCGATACTCAATACCACGATATCTGGGTTTATTTTCCAGAATCAATCCAGTGTTTGCCGTTTTCTGGTTTCAAAGTTAAATTCTTCTTCCTGGTACGCACGTAAATATACCAAGGAGAATATATCATTGTGGAAGGGATAACCCGAAACAGTACACATGAGCCAGTCTTTGGAATTCTCATTCTTCTATGAAAAGCATAAGCCTTTTCAAAACAGTGTCGAAAAGAAAAGGTGACACTATTAGTCAGGCCGGTCTGTCTCTGTAGACTTTGGACGTAAATATAAAGACTATTTCTAGTATAGAGATTGCAGATTATTATGGAAATCTTCCACTTAATGGGTCTTTAAAGTAGAGTATTAAATAAGGAGGGTGGATGAAAAACAACAGACACGACATTGCCAAAAAGTGCAAAAGATATCGGCCAATGATCTGTGGCCAACAACAAATAGTTGGATAATGTAGATTAGTTCCTCCCCCCACCTGCTCGAATGGAATAAAGGCGTGGGTCTAGGAATCTGAAAATAACACTAGTAAAAAGATATTCTGCCACTGCGTGTCAACATTGCAGAATTTGAGTTACTTACTTAAACCAGTTTCATATTATTACATCACCTACCATGCCACCGCGGTCTAAATATCCCAAAAGGGTATTTCCACATTAGACTAATAAGTTTATTCAGCCATGGGATTCAAGGCTTGTGTGTTCTTTGTTTTGCAATTATACACGCCTCAAACAGCCTTGTACGCTTCTTGTATGGTAGTAAATTCACTGGGTCCAACTCTCGCTCATCACTGAGATAAGTAGTCTCCCACAGGGGCAATGTGAACGCCCTAAAACAATGTACCACAAAACTGAATTGCAAACGTGAGATACACAAACCCCAACTTTTTCCATGGCTTCATCGACAGATATCGTAGTTACCCATCACCGAGAGGCCGATTCTCGCGGGGTTACCCTCAGGGCAAGTTACTATAGCGGGGTAACCCGGCGGCCAGGAGCCACCCTTGTAAAGCATCTCTTTTAGATACACTTTGAATGGTTTTTCTTGTTGATGGTGTAACGAAATCGAAATGTTGTTTGCGATGAAATACACAACATTGTTGGAGCGCTTCCTCTTCCAAAGCCTTCTCCCACAAGTTTGTTGGGGATAGGTTTTAGTCTGTTGCTTATCTTGGGGAACCATCAGTATTTTCGAGACCCCCTTCTTCACACTGTAGTTTATCGCAACAAAAACCAAAACCAACTATTCTTGGTTAGTTTCAATATTCTTGGTTAGTTCCAATATTCTTGCCAATGGGCTCTTCCCGGCGTGTAATTTGCGCGGCAAAGTGAAATTTGTGTTTTCCAAACCATCGAGTTTTTGACTTTTGACAGTCAATACTGTGCGCTGCATTCTGAAGCCACATGTCTAATACTTAAGTCAGGCCCCTCGTAGCCAAACTGTGCCTGTTTGTGTGAGCTTACCATGGACAACCAAGGGTTTTAGGGTCAAATTTGGTTTCGCGCCCTGGTGTCGGAGGTCTTCTTGATTTCAACATCAAAGTAGCCATGCTATTTCCAGTTAAAATCCTTTTTCGGCATGAAACTGCTCTTCAATGGTCTTGTGCTGAACATTAAACTGCTTATTAAATTTAACCCGGTACCCTCATAGAAAGGGGTATTTGTGTCTTTCATAGCGTGGCGCCGCCAACGGTGAATTATAGTAACCCGCGGACTTCCAGTGTATTACTCGCGACTCTGGCCAAGCCTTCACTTTGTTGCAAAAAGGTGCTCCTTTCATACTCCCTTCTTCGCTTCCTTCCACCTTCTTCTTTTCTTTACCGCTTGCTATCCTTCACTATCTTTTTGTGTTCAAAAGATCCCAAGGAAATTTCCACAGATATAAAAGCCTTTTTCCTTTTCCCTTTCCGCTCCTTACTTTCTTTACTTTTTTTTTTTTTTTTCAATTTTTCCATTTTTTAGTTTTTTGTACTGCCTTTTTCTTGTTGTGGGTCTGGCGCCGGGCCGCCTTTTTAACCCCCGCCTAAAGATATCCAACGGGACTGACATCAGGGTGCCTCAAATAATTTCTCGCGCACTCGTCTTGGCTGGGTTCGGGAGGAGACGTGGGCCCTCGCCTTTTCGCTAGGTACCGAACCGAGCACAACAGAAGAGAGGAAACAAGCAAACTATTCTCTGCACCATCTGCCTTCTTTGGGATCTCTGAACCTGTACCCTGAAGTCTCTTTTCGTTGATTGCATTTGCCCATTTCCCTGTTTTCGTATTCTCGCTGTCTTTCTTTTTACACTTCCATGATGAGCGCTGAAATCCGCACACTGAAAAGACGCATGCTGGCTCTTCTTAACCAGCCACAACACGAGGATTCCCCAGAAAACGATGGAAAGAAGCCTTCTCCTGAAAACGGCACTCAAGAACAAATTACAAGTACCCCCAAAGTTCTGGAAGCGCTGCAAATCATCCTGGAACCTGTGCTGAAGGAAGAGACCTCCAACTCCACCGACACAAGCTCCGACGTGGTCGCAGTCGAGACCGTGGAGGGCCCCACAACAGTCGATGGGTTTGTTGATTATAACCAGATCTACGAAGAACTTCAGCAGAGGTTCAATCAATCATATGCTATATCCCAGAAGCTCTTCATCGCCGAAAAAACCCAACGCCAAACGCTTTATCACTACAAAAGACGTTTGAATGCTCTTCTAGATGTATTACAAGATATCGAAGGCGATTCGACCGATATCGATGAGCCCTTGGCAATTGACACGACACGTCTCTCGCTGATTGTGGCATGGAGACCTGAACTTGCACAAGACTTGAATCCTGTGCTCCAAATGGCCTCCGATGATTTACCATCGCAAATCCCCCTTAAGCGGTCTTACGGCGTGAACCTTGCTGTGGATGAAATGATTCCCGAAATCCCTAACGATGAGTTGGATTCCATCGAACTAAATCCCCACGATACCGATATGTGGACCAGGAGAAACTTTATGCATTTGGTGGTATCTAAGTTCAGGCCTGCCGAAATCAGGGCAAGGGGTATTAAAGAATACGTCGATCTGCTGTCATTGGGCTCCAAGCGTAAAAGAAGATCCTAAGTATCTCTTTACTTAGAAGTACGGTACAACTTGGGCGGTGTGTGGTGGGCTTTATTCAAAAATCCTAAATTCTCATGATCATCTACTTATGGCGTTTCAGCGTCAATCACACGGCTTGCCGCCTCGCACTTGAGTTCTTTCTGTCCTTCTTGACAAGCTCCTCCATGATTTTCATGGTGTTGAACAATTCAAAGATGAAAACCCTTACACGGTACTTGAACTTCCCTTTGTCAATGAGTCGGATCGTTTTCAAGAATAAGTTGGTGTTGCTGAATACCTGGGGACTTTCCGCTTTGATTCTGCTGAGTTCTTTTGTGGCTTTCCGCTCAATGCGCCCTAGCACAGAGCTTAAGTAATTGAAAAGACTCAAGATCTTCTCATCGATCTCCTCATAACTTTCGATCACGACTTCATCCTCCAAGTCTAGGTCGCCATTGACATTTATGTCCTCGTCTTTGCCAAACAATGAAAAGTAACTGACATCCTTGTAAGGATTCAATCTCTCCACCTTGGTGAAGCCTTCTTCTTGCATGAATTTTGGATACGCAAGTGAAATGTTGAGTTTCTCGCGTGAGTCTAATGAGATCCATTGTAGATCGTCTAGGATCTCAACTCCCTCGACGGTCCCAGCCATTTTTCCTAGTTGAAAAAATGCCAAACCTCGAAGCTGCCAATGGCTTGCCTTCTCAAATATAACAGACAAGGTGTCAGCTATATGCCCGTTGCTTAGCGATGAGCTATAAACCGGCTCAAGAATTTGTATTCCGTAGTTAGCCGATGCAATCTCACCGATCATCCAAATATATTGCTTCAATCTTTTCAACAAGTACTCGTCGTCTTGAGGGCTCAAGTCATTAGGCGAAAATAACGGTTTGCGCGCCGAAGAGCCACTTCCAAGTATGGACTCTGTTGACTTTTCCCAGCTTGCTCCAGGGTACCAGTCTTTGAAGCCCTTCGGTGTGATGGCCAGCTCAACTGGACTGTCACCAGATACAAAAGACATATTTTTGGCCGCGATGATCCCAAGATCTGTCGGGTCCACGTATCTTCGTTCACCGATGTAATCATCAGTTTGGTTCATCCCCTCGACTATATTAAGCATGCGGCAAATACACCTGATGTTTGACACTGTTTCATCGATGTAAGATCTTCGTGCATTGAAGTAATTAAAGCCTTCTTCGGTTGCAAGCAAATAGTGGAAAAAGTGGTGGGAAGTTGGGCCGAGATTAGGTTGGGTCTGAAACACAAGGTACAAAGGGGAACAAATGACGCTGTATAGTATCTTCCACGGCAGTCAAGTACTCGAGCGTCAGAAGCAGCTCGATGCTCTGATGGAAATTTAGCTCTACAAATCCGGTTTCCTCGAGATATTTGAAGCCCTTGTGTGTTGTGCAAAATTGCAACAAAAGAAGTTGGCCCTGTTCGCTCTGCTGGAGAATCATGATGCTGGGGCGGCATTCCACAAGTATATCGATTATTTCAAGGCGCCCCTTGACGATGAAAAACTCGTATAAGCACTCCACTGACATCTTCACGACGGCGTCGTTTTCGTCATAAAGAAGCTTGACCAAACTTAGAACATAATGCTTTTCACATCCTTCCAAGGCACAAAGGATCGGAAACACAGATTCGAGAGCGTAGACCTTGATTTTCCAGTTGGAAATGCTCATGGCCTTGGCAAGGATAATACGCGAATGGCCCTTTCGCGTGTAATCCAAATTCAGAAGAATGTTAAAGATGAGGTGATTGTTTTTCTCGTCGCTAACACTGGTCTCGATAATATTACTCATCATGTGAAAGAGCTGCCATTGTTCTAGGATGGCAATACCTCGGGGCGTACCCGACATAATACCCACCATCTTCACATATCCAAGAGATAAAGAATGTTCCAATCGCCTTGTTGCCAAAATGGGGTCTTTACTATCGATTCCACTATAAGGGTCGATCTGGGCGAAAATCTCGGCGATTTGAGGCATGATCTTGTTCGAGGAAAGATACCGGCTCCCCTCTTCGGTGGCAAGAAGTGCATCAATTAGTTGGCAGGCAACCAACATAACGTTTTTCGGTTTACGGATCTTTGGGTACTTGGAGCTGGCGGCGATGGGCACGGAGCTAAATCTGTACTTAAAAGGGCGGAGAAATGAAACAAAAGTCTTGAGGAATTTGGGGTACTTCTCCTGAAGTTCAATGAACCGCACCGGGTTGCGTAATGGTCCCTGGAAAAGCTGTGATAGAAGCGACCAGTTCCACTCGTCGAAGTCCTTGATCGCGAGAAGTTTTGTGCCTGCGACCAACGCCTTGAATGAGGTATCTTTCATATCCACTCGCAATTTCTGGTTCAAGTCACGCATCATCAAGCGGACATCGGCATTTTTGGTTTCATTCGGCTTATTCTGGCGCATCCGTGTG